>AUXH01000497.1:0-14310 GCA_000482145.1 Strigomonas culicis | reverse complement strand
GCGTACGACGGGGAGCAGTGCGCGATCTGCCTGGAGAGTCTGTCGGGCACACAGCTGACGCTGCGGACGCGGTGCGGTCACTGGTACCACGTGGGGTGCGTGGAGGAGCTGCGTAAGGGGCGGATGACCTCCGGCAGTGAGAGTGAGAGTGATGATTCCGCTGACACGGATGGGGAGGATGAAGAGAGCTGCGGTGACGTGTGCCCACTGTGTCGTGAGCGCAACTATATGCCATGCGCGAACCGCCCCGAGACGCTGGCGCGCGACAACGTGCACTATCTGGAGCTGACGGTCCGCGTGGCGCCGGGCGCGAGTGCGGCGACGGTGGCGGTGGGCGTGCTGCTGACGCGCGACGGCGCCTACTACAACCCGACGAATCTGATTGCGTGCCAGCTGCTGACGGTTGCTCCGGGCGCGCTGTACGCGGAGGCCGTCGAAGCAGCAGCGGTACACGGAGTCTAAGT
This sequence comes from Strigomonas culicis, assembly GCA_000482145.1. Taxonomy (NCBI): domain Eukaryota; phylum Euglenozoa; class Kinetoplastea; order Trypanosomatida; family Trypanosomatidae; genus Strigomonas; species Strigomonas culicis. Next base: position 13,846 of record AUXH01000497.1, on the reverse strand, counting down.
AAGGCAAGCCGAAGGATCAAATGTGGACATGTATATACGTAACATGGTTAGTCATAATTCTTTTTGGTTTTCAAATGTGGTAAAAGGTTCTGTGAGGCGGCAAATTTATTAATTTATTATTCATTTGTTTTGTTTTTATGTAAGGTGCGTATTTATGGTTTAGGAGGTATTCCCGTACACAGAGCAAGCTCTGTTTTTGTTTTTTAAGTAATATTATATGTGTCTTGACTGACATCCACCAATTCAATGGTAAGTGTTTTTATTTCTTATATATGCATGTTGTGTATGTCTATGCGTATTAAAAATAAAAAAAAAACGGATCTATTTGTGTCATTATACACCGGCGGTGTTATGGTGTGTTGTTAGGCCACAGTGGTCGCATGACTGTTAGCATCTTTGTGTCCAATGTATATATTGTACTCCTGTATTCTTCTTTTTTCTGTCTTCTTCAATATCATGCTCTTGGTTTGTTTTCGTGTATAGTATTTCTCGCTCGAAGTGCTCCTCTGACCGTTTTTTCTTGTTCTTAAAAACAACAACTCAAAAAAAAGATCACCCTCTTTCCCCTTACCATGTCCACCCCTCTGTACGCGATGCTGGCGATGGCGCTGCTCTCCCAGGTGAGCGCCTCCAAGGAAGATTTCCCGCTCGTGTGGCTGTGCCTCGGCATCACCATTGCCGGCGTCATCGTGGCGCTCTACGTGGCGTACCGCCGCCCGGACGAGCTGCACCTGCCGGGGTCCACCGTCATGACCGCCACCGAGAACGAGCCGGCTGGTTACCGTGGGGATGAGGCGTACAACACGAAGGACACGAGCACGAACTAGAAAAACGCGTAATACGCATCACGCAAGTGATGAATGAAGCAGAAGAATAAGCGAATATTTTTTTTTTGTTCTTCTTGTTTTCATTTCAGGTGTGGCGTTGCTCTTCTTTGATTGTTCCTCGAATAGTAATATACTGGGTAAAGGAAGACACCTGCATTGATTTTTCTTTTTATCCATCCTCCCTCCCCAATGAAAATTTTTTCTTTCTTCTATTTCGAAATTCGCTGGAAGTAATTCGTTTTTTTTTGTTCTTTTTCATATTTGTTCTTTAATGGTGAAGGAAGCCACAGACCGAGATAAAAGGAAACAACTGTTGTAGAAAAAAAAACTGTTTCTCTTTTATATGAAAGCGTTTCTTTGAATGGTTCCCCTGTTCATCTCTCTTTTGCTGTGTGCTGCTCTTGTTCGAAGAGGTGGCGATCTTCTTCCTTTTTGTGGTACTCACATTTGTGCGTGAGCTGTTGCCGTTTCGCTACACGGCAATGGCGCCTCTGTAGGTGCTTTACGTATCACTGTGCTCTCTCCTCTACCTCCTCACCGCCTCACTCGATACAACTCCTAGATTTGCGATTCTTCTTCTGCGTTTTTATTCTCTTATTCGCTTGTGTTGTTTTCCCCTTTTTTTTCTCGTATCAAGTCATGACGTTCACGTCCTTTTCGCGCAAGGCGGTTGAGGTGCTCCTCGTCGTGCTGCTCTACGTGTGCGCCGTGGCGCTGGCCGACGCGGACCCCACCACCACGACGGAGGTGCCTGCGACGAAGAAGAAGGAGTTCCCCCTCATCTGGCTGTGCATCGGCATCACCGTGCCGGGCTCCATTCTCGGCATTGTGGTCGGCTGCCTGCGCCCGGAGCACTTGGAGCTCCCCGGCATGACCACTATGCAGGCGGAGGAGCACGAGGAGGACCAGAAGTCCCTGCACGGCGCTTCGGTTCGTCACAACTAATTAAAGTGCGTCGTTTTTATATGTTCGTTTCAAGCGTGAAGCGGGGCCACATACCGTTTTAATTTGTTTATTTTTGTTTGTCGAATACTTCCTTCTTCACTCTCTTGTTGTACACACCAGCTTACTTGTTTAGCGGAAGAAGTCATTCTTTTTTTTTTAATTATCCATCTTTTTTTTTCTTCCCTTCGTGAAGCAGTCATCCTTGTAAGAGGCATAATTTAAGTTTCTGTCGAATACATGTTGCTGCGTCTCTGGAGCATGTAGCGTTTTATGTGCTCCATTCCTCTATGTCGCTTGACGGAAGATGTGCATTCTCTATTTTTATTACTCTCGTTTCTCCCCTTTCTTATTCTTTCCATCTCTCTCGTCCTAGTTTTTCTTCACTTTTCCTCTCTTTCTACTAACAACCTCTTTCCCCTGACCATGTCCACCCCTCTATACGCGATGCTGGCGATGGCGCTGCTCTCCCAGGTGAGCGCCTCCAAGGAAGATTTCCCGCTCGTGTGGCTGTGCCTCGGCATCACCATTGCCGGCGTCATCGTGGCGCTCTACGTGGCGTACCGCCGCCCGGACGAGCTGCACCTGCCGGGGTCCACCGTCATGACTGCCACTGAGAATGAGCCCGCGGAGCTCGGCGGTGCCAACGCGTACAAGAACTAAGAGGTGTTGTTACGAAGCGTTTTTTTTTTCATTTTGTTTTCGATTATTTTTAAATGCTCGTTTCTCAATCAAATTCGGTAAAAAAAAATAAGTAATAATACTTAAATTGTGAACGATAAAACGATACCTTTTTTTTTCTTCCCCGTTCATTTTTTTTTTTCAGCACTCGCTCGTTGAAACTCTTTTTCGTTGTTGATATACATTTTGTTATAGTTAAAAGAGCATAAACGTCTTACATGTTTCGGAAAAAATCTTAACAGCAAAAAAAAAAGACACAAAGAGAAATCCGAGTCTCTCTTTGCCTTTCTCTTGACTGAGTACGTCAGCTGTATCTTTATATGTTGACTGAGATATTCCTGTATTTGCATGTGTGCCTATAAGTGTTTGTTACTTCCATCTCTTTTGCTTCCCCCCTCTTCCCCCCTTTTTTTCTCGCGAAGCGCCTACACATACGTGCATACAAACACTTTTTTTTGTCGTTGTTATTGTACGAAGGTATGCCGGAGCCCAAGCGGAGCGGCAATCAGGCGTGCGCGGAGGCGATGCGGGAGCGTGCCTACCAGCAGCACCGCGACCGGCTCGCCGCCACGAAGCCGGCGGTCGACACGAGCGCACCCGAGAGCGCCGCCTTCTCACGCCACATTGGGAAGATGGGTAGTCAGAAGAAGAAGTTCAACCAGGTGGAGCGGGACAACCAGGTGCTCGTGGAGCGGCTCGTGCACATCATGAACACGAAGGGCGGCGTGGACAACAGCGAGCCGTGGCGCGACCACAACAAGGCGGTCGATTCACAGCGCCGCCGCCAGAAGAAGCAAGACACGATCGACGCGGAGAACCAGCGCATGCTGCAGCGGCTGCAGAACGCGAAGCCGACCTACTCCTCCGAGAAGCTGAAAAAGGACCGCAAGGCGAACGAGATGCACGCCAGTCGGATCAGCCGCTACCCGTACCGGCCGATGGACCGCCCGGAGCCGGAGCCCGATCTCGTGCAGCGCGCCCAGGCGGAGGACGACTCCGAGGACGACGACTACGAGGTGGACGAGCGGGCGCAGCGCACGCCGACACCGCCGCTGCCACAGAGGCCACCGCCGCAGCAGTCGCCGCCGCCGCCGCAGGCGCCGCCGTCACCGCCCTCCCCACCCCGGGCGGCGGAGCCGCCGGCGCCGCAGGAGGCGAGTGATGAGGAGCCGGAGTACGAGGATGACTACGACGAGAGTGAAAGCTCTGCGCACGATGACACGAACAGTAGTCGTGAGGATCTGTAGAGGAAGCAAAGCACAAAAAAAATACCTTCCCGGTAACAGGTGACTTCTTCGTGTATGTATATATATTTTTCTTTATCTCTCTATATTTCGTCAGAGAAATATTTGCTGATATGTACTTAGAATACTGTATGCACTTTCTGTTTGTATCTTTTCCCTCTTTCAGTGTCACACTAAACCATTCCTATCTCTCTCTTTTTTTGTTTCGCGTGTCACAGTGTCGTCCTTAACATTAAGCTGTTCAGTTTCACGGTGATCTATGAACAAACACTATTCTCCACTATCCTCCCTCCCCCTTATCCTTTTCTGTTTCATCATATATGTACATCATCCATTCCTTGCAACTAAAAAGGGCAGCTCGCTTCGTAGCAAAAAGCGGTTTCTTCATCCGGTCTCACCTAGTCTTCTTTTTCTTCCTTTTCTGCCTGTTATGCCCCCCGACGCCGATCCGTCGATCGAAGCCGCCGCGCAGGCCCTCGCACTGGCGACTCGTGTCACCGCCTTCACCGGTGCCGGCATGAGCGCGGAGAGCGGCATCCACACCTTCCGCGACCCGGAGGCCGGTGTGTGGAAGAACCAGCTGCTCCTGCTGTGCTTCGGCACGCCCTGCGGCTGGAAGTGGCTCAACTGGACGGGCCTTGCCTGGCGGTACTACCGGCGCTTTCACGACCCCATCGCCGCCGCGCGGCCCAACGCCGGACACGCGGCACTCGCCGCCGTGCCGGCGGCGCTGCGGCTCGCGGCCGATGCGGTGCACATTGCGACGCAGAACGTGGACGGGCTGCACCAGCGCGCGGGCTCGCCGCAGGCGCTCGTCTTCGAGGTCCATGGCAGCGCGCGGCGCCACCGCTGCGTCGCGAAGGGGCACCTGATCGACGTCGCGGCGGAGGGCCCGCTGCCGGTGCAGCAGCCGCGCTGCGCGGTCTGTGGCAGCGGCGCCCGGCCGGACGCGACGCTCTTCACGGAGGGTCTGCCGCCGGACCAGTGGGAGGGCGCCGTCCGCGCGATGCGGCGCCTGCAGCGCGGGGACGTGCTCCTGGTGATCGGCACCAGCGGCGTGGTGTACCCCGCCGCCGGGCTGCCGGACGAGGTGCCGTGTGGCGTCATCAAGATCGAGCTGAACGCAGAAGTGAGCACGCACACGGCAGGCATGGATATCTTTGTGAAGGGTGGCAGTGCCATCACGCTACCCCGCATTCTGGCACGTGCACAGGCGATTAAAGCACACGCGTCATAATACTGTCTTTTTTCCACTTCGCGTGCGGTGTATTGTTTTGCCTCATGCCGTTACCCATGCTTCGCAGCATGGTTTCCTTGTCTATTCAGCTATCCTTTATCTGTCTTTTTCATGAGAGTACCGAAAACGAGCAGTGCACACATAGCCTCAACTGCAGCAAAAAGAAAAGAAAGATCAATATGTGGTTTCTACTGAAACGTCTTGAAGGTTTCACTATTCTTCTTTATTCATCCTTCTCAGACCACACAAGCACTCCTTACACATATCTAAAGACATTAAAAAGGGTAAACTTTAAAAACAAAATCAAATAACATTTAACTCATCTCTGACAAATCTTGATGGACCGAGAGCTCACCACTGGCAAGCACCAACCCTATGCGTACTACGAAGACGAGGAGCCCATCGTGGTCGAGGGCAGCCCGCAGAAGATGGACCTCGGTGACTTTGGACGGCAGATGCAGTCTGACCATGTGGCAGCGGAACCCGAGTGGCACCAGGAGAAGCAGTCCCAACACAAAAACGGCTTCTTGAGGTTGGTAAACACCATCGTGCCGTACGGCGGTGTTGTTTCCAACTGCTTCAGCCTGGGCTCCGTCACGCTCGGCGGCGGCATCATCTCCATGGCGGACAGCTTCCGCACCAGCGGCATCATCATGGCGATCATCTAACTCGCGGTCGTCACTGCCATGACGATATACACACTGAACATCATGGGACGCGCCATCAAGAAGACGAACGGGACACTGCGCAACTTTGAGGAGATGGGTGGCGGCCTTTTCGGACACCGTTGGAGTTACTTTGTAGGAGGTGTACTGTGTACTTCGTGTATGGGTACCGCCACTGGCTACGTGAGTGCACTGGGCACGCTCATGACGCCCATCCTCGCCCAGTCGCCACACACAAGCGATTATTTCAAGTCCGTGAACGGCAAGCGCCTCGTAGTGACGATCTTCTGGGCCGGGCTCCTCGTGCCTGTGGTGATCCCGAAGCACATCAACAGCATCCGCTACGTCTCTGTGTTCGGTGTGTCCATGGTGCTGTACTTTGTGTGCACCATTGTCGTCCACTCGTGTATGAACGGCCTCAAGAAGGGCATGCGCGGCGACATGGTGTACTTCACGACGGGCAACGAGGCCATCTACGGACTCTCTATCTTTGTGTTCGGCTACATGTGCCAAGGTATCACGTACTCGGTGTACTTTGAGATGAAGCCCAAGCCGTGTGTGCGGCAGCTCACCGTCGCGAGCGCCATCTCCATGACCGTCTGCATGGTCCTCTACATCCTCGCCGGTCTCTTCGGCTACTTTGACTTTGCCGACGACACGAAGGGCTCCATCCTGGAGAACTTCAACCCCTATCAGGATGTGTACATGATGGTGGCCTACATGGGTATGCTTGTAAAGATCTGCGCGGCGTATGCGATGAACATGATCCCCATCCGCAACTTCCTGTACCACTGCTTAAGGTGGGACCTGGAGACGAACCCGTACTGGAGGCACGTGTTGCTTGTTTTTTCGACCTCCGCTGTGGTGCTGGTTGCCGGACTGTTCATCCCGAGCGTGAACCTTGCGTTCGGGCTTGTGGGCTCTGTCTGCGGCGGTTTCATCGGCTTCACCTTTCCTGCGCTGTTCTGGATGTACAGCGGCGACTGGAGTCTCAAGACGGTGGGCTTCTGGCACTGGATCTCGTGCTACATCCTTATTATCACTGGCGTGATTGCTATTGTATTCGGCACCATCGCGACGGTGTACAACAGCTTTTTCGACATTTAAACGTTTACATTAAAAAAAAAGTTTTTTTTTTTGCTTCTCTTGAACTGACTGAGTGTCTCTTTCATTTTACTCTGTTTCTACTTGTTGTAAATCACTTATTTATGAACTGTTATCGACTGTATTTCTTTGTAAACGTGTGTTTCACGTTCTCTTTTCTATTTCTTTAAATCCTACTTGGAAACAGGTATTGTTTTGTTACGAATCGAACGCGGTTGTTACCGGTTTTTAGTATAACTATACGCCTATATATGTGTGTTTTATGTCAACAAGAATATTTGTTACATCTTTTCATTTCATGCAGCCTATGAGAATAAGCGATACCCACAAATTTGTTTTTGTTTGGAAAAAAAAAATAACAAGCACGATATGATGTAATTTCTACTGAAGCGTCTTTAGAGTCTCCATACTCTCCCTCGTTCTTCCTTCTTAGACCGCACAGGCCTCCATAACAACTATTTCCACATATCAACAGCCAAACATTTCAAAAAATATAATAAGAACCACTACAGGAAACACCTCGGACAAATCCCGAATGGACCGAGAGCCCGCAGGTGGCAAGCACCTACCCAATGAGTACTACGATGATGACGATCGGGTCGTGGTGGAGAGTAGCCCCAAGAAGGCCGACATGGGCGACTTTGGACGGCAGATGCAATCCGACGACGTCGCCGGCCAGCAGGCCTGGAATGAAGAGCCCCCACAAAACTGCAAGGAACGCCTCTTGAAGGCGGTCAACTCGATTGTACCGTACGGCGGTCTTGCCTCCAACTGCTTCAGTCTGGGCTCCGTCACGCTCGGCGGCGGCATCATCTCCATGGCGGACAGCTTCCGCACCAGCGGGATCATCATGGCGATCATCTATCTCGTGGTCGTCACTGTCATGACGGTGTACACACTCAACATTATGGGACGCGCCATCAAGAAGACTAACGGGACACTGCGCAACTTTGAGGAGATGGGTGGCGGTCTCTTCGGCAAGGGGTGGGACTACTTTGTCGGTGCTGTCCTTGCCATTTCTTGTGTGGGTACGGCGATCGGCTACGTGAGTGCACTGGGCACGCTCATGACGCCTATTCTGAAGGAGTCACCGCACACCAGTGACTACTTTAAGTCTGACAACGGCAACCACCTTGTGGTGACGATCTTCTGGGCCTTCTTACTGTTGCCCATCGTGATCCCGAAGCACATCAACAGCATCCGCTACGTCTCTGTCTTCGGTGTGTGCATGGTGCTGTACTTTGTGTGTACCATTGTCGTCCACTCGTGCACGAACGGCCTGAAGAAGGGCATGCGCGGCGACATGGTGTACTTCACGACGGGCAACGAGGCCATCTACGGACTCTCTATCTTTGTGTTCGGCTACATGTGCCAAGGTATCACGTACTCGGTGTACTTTGAGATGAAGCCCAAGCCGTGTGTGCGGCAGCTCACCGTTGCGAGCGCCATCTCCATGACCGTCTGCATGGTCCTCTACATCCTCGCCGGTCTCTTCGGCTACTTTGACTTTGCCGACGACACGAAGGGCTCCATCCTGGAGAACTTCAACCCCTACCAGGATGTGTACATGATGGTGGCCTACATGGGCATGCTTGTCAAGATCTGCGCAGCGTATGCGATGAACATGATCCCCATCCGCAACTTCCTGTACCACTGCTTAAGGTGGGACCTGGAGACGAACCCGTACTGGAGGCACGTGTTGCTTGTTTTTTCAACCTCCGCTGTGGTGCTGGTTGCCGGACTGTTCATCCCGAGCGTGAACCTTGCGTTCGGGCTTGTGGGCTCTGTGTGCGGCGGTTTCATCGGCTTCACCTTTCCTGCGCTGTTCTGGATGTACAGCGGCGACTGGAGTCTCAAGACGGTGGGCTTCTGGCACTGGATCTCGTGCTATATCCTTGTTGTGGCGGGTGTGATTGCCATCGTGTTCGGCACCATCGCGACGGTGTACAGCAGCTTTTATGACACTTAAAATTCGAATATAATAATATCGATCTGTTGATTAATTTCCTGAGTGTTTATTTGTTTTTTTATACTGTGTTCCCCCCTGTTGTACAACACTGTTTTGAATAAGCCACAGCAGTTTTTTGTTTTGATTTTCCTTTTTATTCCGCCTTTTTTCATTTCACTCATAAACCTTGGTAACGTATTTTTTTCCCGGACGCGATTGTGTCTTTTATCAATTGTTAATCGTATTTGTTGATGCTTTTTTTTTGTTTTGGTATGCAATGCTGTACAAATGTGTGAATTGGTGTTTCCTTCTGGAATGAAGATTACACATTGATATCTGCACTTCACGGAACATTTTTGTTTCTCTCTCTTTTGCTAAATCTGTCCGCACTATTTTAGCTTGTTTTTACTTTTTATTGTGTCATTTATCTTCTTTTCAGTCCGCGTATCGATCATACACGAAAACGTGTCTTACTTTACCACAAGAGGCATCATGTCACGCGAAGTAACTGAAGACCGACAAGGGTCCACCTTAGACGAAGATGACCTTTACTATCCGCACGAAGAGGTCATCATTGTTAAAAGAGAGGATATTCCAAAAACAAAAGACACCGACGATTACGGACAGCCCCTCGAGGTGGATGATGCACAAGAGCTAACGCATCGCGTGTATGGAAACCCGGTGCTGCGCCTGTTTAACCGCCTTGTGCCGTACGGCGGCCTCGTGTCGAATTGCTTTGGCCTTGGCTCCGTCACGCTCGGCGGTGGCATCATCTCCATGCCCAGCAGCTTTCGTACCAGCGGGATCATCATGGCGGTTATCTATCTCATCGTGGTCACGTCGATCACCGTCTACACCCTCTATACGATCGGCAAGGCGATCGAGAAAACGAACAGTACCTTTCGGAACTTCGAGGACATGGGTGGTGCGCTCTTTGGTCACGGTTGGAATTACTTTGTAGGTTTTATCGTGTTTCTGTCATCCCTCGGAAGTGCCATCGGCTTTGTGAGCGCTCTAGGCACGCTGATGACACCCATTCTGAAGGATTCGCCGCACACCAGTGACTACTTCAAGTCTGACAATGGTAACCACCTTGTGGTGACCATCCTGTGGGCTGTCATATTGGTGCCTATCGTGATCCCGAAGCACATCAACACCCTCCGCTACGTCTCTGTCTTTGCGGTGTGCATGGTGCTCTACTTCGTTGCCACAATCATTGTGCATTCTAGCAACAACGGCCTCAAGGAAGGCATGCGCGGGGAGATGGCGTACTTCACGACGGGCAACCAGGCCATCTATGCGTTATCCATCTTCGTGTTCAGTTACATGTGCCAGGGCCTCACGTACTCCGTGTACTTTGAGATGCGCCCCAAGCCGAACGTGCGGCAGCTGACGGTCGCGAGCACTATCTCCATGTATGCTTGCATGATCCTGTATATACTGGCTGGCGTGTTCGGCTACTTCGACTTTGCTGATGCCACGGCGGACTCGATTCTCGAGAACTTCAACCCCTATGCGGACCCCTACATGATGGTGGCCTACATGGGCATGCTTGTCAAGATCTGTGCGGCCTATGCGATGAACATGATCCCCATCCGCAACTTCCTGTACCACTGCTTAAGGTGGGACCTGGAGACGAACCCGTACTGGAAGCAGACCGTCCTCATGTTGATCGTATCCGTTGTGGTGCTGGTCGCGGGGCTGTTCATCCCGAGTGTGAACCTTGCGTTCGGGCTTGTGGGCTCCATCACCGGCGGCTTCGTGGGCTTCATCTTCCCCGTTCTCTTCTGGATGTATGCTGGGGACTGGAGTCTCAAGACGGTGGGTTTCTGGCACTGGATCTCTTGTTACTTGATTATTGTATGCGGTGTGATTGCCATCGTGTTCGGCACCATCGCGACGGTGTACAGCAGTTTCTTTGACACGTCATAAACATGTTATTAGAATCCAAGATACCACATATTTGAGTTGTGGCTTTTTTTTTCGTGCTTTTGTTTTCTTTGTTCATATTTTTTTTTCTCTTGTTATTACTCTACAAATACAATCTTTTGTACCACTTTGAATGCGAAGTGTGTTCAGCAGGTAAAACACAGATGGAAAGAATAACAACTTTTTTATTATTATTTGATACATTGATGGTTGGGTATAATATTTAGTGCATTCATAATCTGAGAGTAACTTTTTCTTGTAGAAGCAAACAACAGTAACATCTTTCATCCACGCTCTCATCGTATATATATACTCATTTCCCCCCTTTCTCCTTTCCCATTTTTTTCCTTTCCTAAATAATACTTCTCTCTTTTTCTTTTCTTATTTCCATTGTTGTGAGTTGTGTAAGCAACACCGACAGGAAAACGCGTAACGGGAAAATATAATACATACACGTGTGACGGATGGTGATCTTTCTTTTTGTTCTCGTTATTTTCATGCTCTATAGATGGATGTGATCTACATTTATGTTTAAATACAATTTGCTCTGTTTACATCTCTATTTCTCATAGCATTGTTTTCCTTCGCTTTTCCATCTACTGCTTTTCGCCAAGCATTCACGCTCTCATCGAGTAGAAGAGAAGGCTCACGGAATGCCTCGGACGCACGCGGTTGGCGATGAACGAGCCCCGTATGAGCACGGCGATGCCTATTATCAAGAGGGAGATGTCACGGTGCAGCAGGACTACAACCCAAAGAAGTCCGACATGGGCGACTACGGTAAGCCGATGGAGGCCGATGCAGTGCCCGAGGACAGCGAGCCACCGCAGCAACAGTCCGACAACCGTCTCTTCAGCTTCGTGAACCGCATCGTGCCGTACGGCGGTCTGGCCTCCAACTGCTTCAGTCTGGGCTCCGTCACGCTCGGCGGTGGCATCATCTCCATGGCGGACAGCTTCCGCACCAGCGGCATCACCATGGCGTTTATTTACCTTCTTGTGGTAACCATTATCACCATCTACAGTATGTACCTCATTGGCATGGCCACAAAAAAGACAAAAGGGACACTGCGCAATTTTGAAGAAATGGGTGGCGGTCTCTTCGGCAAAGGGTGGGACTACTTTGTGGGCGCCATCCTTTTTATCTCCTGTGTGGGTACGGCGATTGGCTACGTGAGTGCACTGGGCACGCTCATGACGCCTATTCTGAAGGAGTCGCCGCACACCAGTGACTACTTCAAGTCTGACAATGGTAACCACCTTGTGGTGACGATCTTCTGGGCCTTCTTACTGGTGCCTGTGGTCATCCCGAAGCACATCAACAGCATCCGCTACGTCTCTGTCTTTGGCGTGTGCATGGTGCTGTACTTTGTCGTTACAATTGTCGTCCACTCGTGCCTGAACGGCCTGAAGAAGGGCATGCGCGGGAATATGGCGTACTTCACGACAGGTAACCAAGCTATCTACGGCATATCGATTTTCATCTTTGGCTACATGTGCCAGAGCGTCGTCTACTCGGTGTACTTTGAGATGAAGCCACGACCGAGTGTGCGGCAGCTCACCGTCTCGAGCACCATCGCGATGTTTGTCTGTATGGTGTTTTACATCTTTGCCGGTCTCTTCGGCTACTTTGACTTTGCCGACGACACGAAGGGTTCCATCCTGGAGAATTTCAACCCCTACGAAGATGTGTACATGATGGTGGCCTACATGGGTATGCTTGTAAAGATCTGCGCGGCCTATGCAATGAACATGGTTCCCATCCGCAACTTCCTGTACCACTGCTTAAGGTGGGACCTGGAGACGAACCCGTACTGGAAGCACGTCCTTTTGATAGTTCCAACATCCGCTGTGGTGCTGGTCGCGGGACTGTTTATCCCAAGCGTGAACCTTGCGTTCGGGCTTGTGGGCTCCATCACCGGTGGCTTCGTGGGCTTTATCTTCCCCGCGCTGTTCTGGATGTACAGCGGCGACTGGAGCCTAAAGACGGTGGGCTTCTGGCACTGGATCTCGTGCTACCTGTTGATCGTGTGTGGTGTCATTGCCATCGTGTTTGGCACCATCGCGACGGTGTACAGCAGCTTCTTTGACGTTTAAGTTTACACTGTTCTTACAAGTTCTATAGTGTATGTGTTACACATTGTTTTTTTTTTTTGAGCTTTGTTCTTCTTTTACTTTTCATTTTGTAGTCCTTTTTTTTATAACTTATTAATATTATGTTGTAAAACTTTTTTTAACCTCCTATGAGGAATTCATAATAATACTAATTAACTGTTGATCTTGTTTCGCTCCTTTTCCTTTACCGATGAAGCATAATTCCCAAATTTGTGTGTCTTCACGTCGCACACAAAAAAAAAAGTGATAACGAATCTTATACTTCACATTTTTTATTTTTGTTTGATTTTATAGTTTCTTTCGTACTCCTAATAGGGTTTATTTGACAAGGTACTGTTCGCAAGTTCAATATTATCTTTTGATTGAAAAATGATTTTTTTTATCTTTTTGTTTTTAGGTGCAGGTGCACTTATTGAGTGGCATGTGGGGTGTATTTACTGTCTTTTAATTCTTCTTATTCCTCTCCTTTTCATTGTTTTTCTGTTGTCAACTGATTTCTCCAGTGTAGGTGCCCTTGTGCGCGCGTTTAAGTCCTTTTCATTCTCACTTTGTACTGTAACCACTGTAGGGGGTGCTATTAAGCATGCAGAACAAGTGCGAGCGAGCCGGTGGTACGCAGGACGATCTTCCCATGTCGCAGTCAGGTGGTGCCAATGAGAAGGACACTTTTGTGGAGCCGCTATGCTGCAGCCCGGTGAAGATGGTGCCGGCGGAGGGTGTGAATGAGAGCGAAAACAGTATTCTCGATGAAGTGGTGACAACACCAGCGAAGAGCAGCCCTCACGTCCTGACGCGTCTGATGCATCAGTTGGTGCCTCCCGGGGGCCTGGCGGCGAACTGCTTCACGCTGTGCTCCGTGACGCTGGCGGGCGGCATCATCTCCATGGCGGACAGCTTCCGCACCAGCGGCATCATCATGGCGATCATCTATCTCGTGGTGATCACGCTCATCACGGTGTACACCATGTACATGATGGGCGTGACCATTCGCAAGACGAATGGCACACTTCGCAACTTTGAGGAGATGGGCGGTGGCCTGTTCGGCCCCGGGTGGGACTACTTCGTGGGTTTCATCATGGCGAGCTCGTGTCTGGGGACGGCCATCGGCTACCTCAGCGCGGCGGGCTCCGTGCTCTCGCCCGTGCTGCAGCACTC
>AUXH01000496.1:0-14317 GCA_000482145.1 Strigomonas culicis | reverse complement strand
TTATATATATATATATATATATATATATAATTCCTTCACCTTAAGTAGAACGTAAATATTCAATTTTAGGCGAATATACTTTTATGTATACAGATTATTGAAAAGAAAAAAGAAGTAATTTGTGAAAGAAGAGAAGAGGTATGGAAGAAGTAAAGTAAAAAAAGAAACATATTTAATAACAGCACATAAAAAGGTGTTAAAAAAAGAATTAAGCACAAATAATTCATAAAAAACCAACACGAAAAAAAAACTGAATGGTATTTCCGTCCAGACGCTCTATGAGCGCATGTACATCTTTAAAAAAAAATGAGTAACAACATTAATATTTATTATAGTAACGATAACAAAAAAAAAGAGAACAAAAAAAAGTGAAACCAGCGATAACAACCCTTTGCGAAAAAAAAAATTCTGTGTATCTTCAAATGATCTTGTATAATTCAGTACTAGAATAGAGCACTGATAATAACAATACATATGCAAAGAAAAAAATGATCCCAGTAGCAAAACGGCTAACAGTGCGGAGGGAAAAAAAATTAATAAAGGTTGATATCTGCTGGAAAACAAGAAATTTTTAAAGGAATTTTATTATTGTACTTTTTATCGTGAAAGGAGGAGCGCTTAAACATTTCTGAAACATTGCGCACAGGAGCAATCTCGTGTATTTCAGTACAATTATGTGCCAAAACAATTTCATTCATCACGTCTGTCCACATAACAGAGTGAGACATCTGTGCCGCAAGCACCGCGCAGCATATTTCTTTTACACTTTTTTGTTTAACGCCGTTCTCCAGCGTATCAAAGATGAGACTGCTATTATATCTACCCTTGTGTTGCACCTCGCCAATATTCAGTGAAGCAATGGCTTCTTTTGCCGTTTTGACAAATTCATCATTTAATGGATTAAAAAGTGTACCAGTAAGATTTGTAACCCATAGTGGTTTATTTGGTTGGTCCATCAAGTCGCCGTTAGCAGAAATAGAGAGCAGGTCACGTAACTGCGTCTCTTCCGGTAAGGCTTCACGTACTACAGGTACGAACAAGTCACCTGCCATTCTGAGTTTGCTTGTGTGAAACGGTACTTCAACCGGAAGGGGAATAAACCACGATTTCTTCTTTAAGCCACTTCGCCCATCTTCTTGCAGTGTTAGATGTGTAAGCTCATCCAAGGACGGAGTAAAACCGTCATCGGGGCCTCTCATGAAACGTCGAAAGGCAGAGCGCGAGCCGTATCTGCGTACGGCAGATGTCACAAAATCTGCGTCTTTTAACGCATTTGGAAAGAGTGTAATCCCTTCCTTTCCATCAACCTTGACTGCATGCGCAGCACTCCTCACCAAGTTGTCCAATGACGAACATGCACTGTTTGCCCTAAATTGTGGATCTAAACACTTCCCGAGAATGGACAAAGCGATTTGATCACCGGATACAACATATTGTTCATGTTCCAGATTAAAATTAGACACTTCAAGAAAGGACGTAGTGTGTGATAAGCAACGCGCGATAAGCTCGATCAGCACGAAAAACATATCATCTGCTGCATCGGCGTCGCCATCCAGTTTTGAGCGCAGAGGATTGCACGCATACATGCGATACTGTGAACGGTAAAAGAGTCTCAATGTTTCTTCCATTAAAACTCCTCGCTTATAAACAAGATTGAGGGCTGTTTCCGGCGAAAAAACATTAAGAGCGCATAACGCGGAAAACTCACCTAGACTGTGTCCAGCAATATACTTCACTTCATTTAGAAGATTACCTCTTTTTTTTAAGTTCTCTAAGGCAATCATATGCGCCGAGAGAACACATGGCTGCGTGAGGTAGGTGTAAGAAATAACTCCATCGTCATGTGAAACCGTTTTGCCTCTTTTCTGCGAATCAGGAGTGTTCAACACTTCTTTGCTGGAGATTGTTAGTATATGTTCCAGATTCAGTGCGTCCGGAAACATTTGTATTTTCTTGGGATTATCATGAATTACTTCTTGCAAAGAAATACCATAATTCTGAAACATGGTAGACTTCATTCGTTCCCATACGTTTTTCACTTCTGTGGAGGTAATCAGGTCCAAACACATTCCCTTGCGGTGGGATCCTTGACCCGAAAACACTAATGCCTTCATACTCATTGTTGTTAGACTATTATGATGATCAAAACCCTATAAATATATACAAAAGAAAAAAAAATGTAAAGAAAAAGGATAAGGAGAATGCAAAAAAAAAGAAGAAAACAATAATGCAATTGTAATGCAAAAAACAGTAACATGAAGAAGAAGAGCGTTGTAATAAAATAAAAAATTTAAAAAATAAACAAGAGAGCGGGTAAGAAATATATATATATATATATATGTATATAAATGTATATGTATGTAAATATACAAATATAAATCAATACATATTTACGTGACTAAAAATTACTGACCACCCCCTTCGTCACATATTGTTTTAGGCCTAACAGTAAAACAGCATCGAGAATAGAAGATCCAAGCGGACAAAACAATACCCCGCGCCACGGCCGCCTGGGAGACCATGGAGGGGGGGGGGCGGGTGGTGGATGGCCGCGCGCCGCGCGGTGTGATCCTGGCGCCCCGCGCTCAACAAAAGCGGCGGCCCGCGGCGGAGGCGAGGCGGGGCTGCCTGCCCCTCCGGCAGCGGGCCCGCCCCACCCCTACCCCATCGCTGAGGGCGGGGCGGGCCTTTACAGGATGCTCTATGCCCCGGCGCGGCCGGCGTGAAAGTGGTTTCTGGATGCCGATGGGAGCACCCATGGGTGCTGACGTAGCAAAAAGCCCCCTGCCCCCTCTCCTAAAGGGCCGTTGGGTGCGCGCCCACGGAATGCACGAAGTGTG
Organism: Strigomonas culicis; assembly: GCA_000482145.1. Taxonomy (NCBI): domain Eukaryota; phylum Euglenozoa; class Kinetoplastea; order Trypanosomatida; family Trypanosomatidae; genus Strigomonas; species Strigomonas culicis. The sequence continues at coordinate 11,477 of AUXH01000496.1, read as the reverse complement.
AGACACGCGGTGCCTCGCGCGGCAGTATCCCCGCGCCCACCTTCCTCGTGGCACTACCCCCCGGCGGCGCGGGGGAAATCCGCGAAAAAAGCCGCTGCTTAACGCCCTCCCCCCCTCCCCCCGGGGCGTCCTCATGAGGGAACCCGGGCCTCCGCGCCCAACAAACGCAGCGGGGCGAGGGAAATCCGCCAAGCAATAGCCGGTCGCCGTTGTTAGGACGGTTTCTCCCCAGCCGGGGCCCCACGCACAACCAGCGCGACGTCCCGCGGCGTGGGTGGCGCTGCCCTTCCCCCGAAGGTCAGGGGGCCGCGCTCCCCAACGGGGGAGGGGATGCCCCTCGTTTACCCCGTCGCGGAGGGTGCGGCTACCCTTTTCTAGATGCTGATGGGAGCGCCTATGGGTCCTAGCGTAGCGAGAATTCCCCCCTTTTCCGCATGCCTTGCAGCGGCCCGGGGTAGCGCCGTTGGCTAAGAAAGAACCCCCCTTGGGCTTCATGTGCGGAAGGGGATGTTGGCGGTTGAGGCGGCGGCCGTGTGCACATTATTTCTGACTTTCTACGTTTTGAGAAGAGAGAGAGGGAGAGAGAAGGGAGAACGCGAATCGAAGAGAAGGTAGTATACACAGGAAGATGCGGTTCCGATTGAATCTAGTGATCGTTTACAGCTTCTCAATGTACTTCTTCTTCTTTTTTTTTTGCTCGGCGTAAAAACAGGTTCTATTCTATCGAGTATGTATCTAGTCTTCTAAAACAAAAGGTAAGGGGTATACGTACACGTCGACGGGCGCGCTGCAGCTCAGAAGCGGCCAGCGGCGGGGGTTGGCAGCGGCACAGGCACCGGCACCTGGAGGTTGGCGGGCGAGAGTGGTGGCGGCGCCCACGAGCCGAGAGCGGTCGGCGTCGTCAACGCCGTGGTGCTGCTGGCGGCGGCGGTGTTGTAACTCGGAGTCGGAGGGACCACTGGAATGGACGACGTATACGGGGCAGCCACGGGGGGCACAACGGGCGCGGGTGAGGACCCGCTAAACCGGTAGGGGGCCGACATGGACGACGAAAAGGGCTGCGACGTGGTTGACGACGGCGCCGTTGGCAGCGGCACGGCGAGGACCGGCGGCGTCGCGAGCGGCGATGCGGGCAGCGGCGGCGGTACGGGGAGCAGCGTGGGGGTCGAGGGCGTCGCGACGGGCTGCAGCGGCACCACCGGGATCGACAGCGGCGGCGTCGACGTGTCCGACGGCGGCGCGATGGACCCCGGCGGCGGGGACGGGGCCGTGTCGAGCACGCGCATGACGGGCTGCGGGGGCGACACGGCGAGCGGCAGGGCGTGCGGGCTCTTCCGCGCGGACGGCACGGACGACGACGAGGAGGAGCTCGAGGTGGAGGAGAAGGAGGAGTAGCTCTTCGCCAGGCTGCCCCGACTCGACCTCGCCGAGCGACGGCTGCTGCTTCGGCTGCTACGACTACGACTGCTGCGGCTGCTGCTCTTTCTAGTGCTGCGACTGCTACTGCGGCTGCTGCTGGTGGGTGACTTCGCATGCTTCTGCTTGCTCTTCACCTTCTTCGGCGCGCCGTCCTTCTTGAAGCGGCCATCGATGGCACTCTGCAGTAGAATGTTGACCTGCTTGTTCAGCAGCTGCACCTCGTCGCAGAGCGCGCGGCAAAAGTCGGCGTGCTGTTTGGGCAGGGACTTGAGCGGCACCTCCAGTACATCCCGATAAGCCGATGTAAGGTAAGCGAGACTGGTCCCCAGGTTCTGTATCTGGAAGAGCACCTCATACGTGGCGTAGTGAGCGATACTACCCTCCTCAATGTGCGGCAACTTGTTGACAGGGTTTCGCCGGGGCACTGCCTTGTCGCTGAGCGCGCGCGCCGTCCCGCCCAACACACGCTCCTCCTCCTCCTCCTCTGCGCTCCTCTCCTCGATGAGCTGATTCGCGAGCTGCAGCACGATGTTGGCCAACTTGCTGACGTGCTCCACACTCTTGTCGATGCCGGTGGTCAGCCGCTTCGCCTGGCTGCCACACGCCGTCGCGTTGAGGCGCTTGTGCTCCCGTTGGATGCACGCGCAGAGGGACTCGCTGAAGGACTGCAGCTGGCACGTGACGCTATATTCGATCAAGTACAAGAGGGACCGCTTCTCCGCCGTGCGTATCGCCTTGTCCGGCCGCCCGGCCGTGGCGCTTGGCCTCGGCGGTGACGCGTGCGCGGGGCCGGCGGAGGGCTTACTAACAACGCTGGTGTTCGCGCTGGCGTGGTGACGCTCGCGGTTCACCACCACGCGAATGATGTAGGGCTGCCCGGGGGCGGACGGGGGCTGGGGCGACGGTGTCTCCCCACCGGTTGAGGGGGGCCGCATTGCAGGCACCAGCGCCTGCAGCTCCGCCGCGTCTGCCGACCGCACACCTGGCGCAGAGAGGCGCACCACACGGGTGAGCATCTCGGCGTAGCCCACGGTGTCGCCGCGCAGGTTCACCATCGCGTAGCTGGAGCACGCCGCCGCGCGCGCGACGCTCGACGACTCGTCTGTTAGCACAGGACAGGGGCACACCCAGCGTATGATGTTGCCGGCGCCCATGCCGGAGAGCTGACACTCGCACTGCGCCGGAAAGAGCTGCGCCTCCTCACGCTCCTCCAGCCGGAACTCCGCCTTGTGGTTCACGTTGAAGAGAATGACGTCGCTCTCGGTGCCCACATCGCATGAGGGGCGGATCACGATGGAAGGAAAGTCCAGCAGCTGTATTGTAATGGACGGCCTGGCCCACACCGACTTGAGCGACCACGGTACGCCATGCAGTCGCCGCACCATAATCTCGAGACGGTACATGTTGGACATTTCAGAGTGCGCGCAAACTGAGGCCAGTTAATTACCTTTATGCTTACGCAATGACCATGATCAACGTAGAGAGGGGAAAAAAAAAGTACAATAACAAGGGAGAGAAAGAAGTGTAGGAGGAAACAGGAGCAAAGTGATAAAACCCCTTGGGTGCCATACAAACTAGACTCTTTATTCTTCTCCGTCTTAGTCGTTTTGATGCTGTTTCATTTACTCATCAAACTGTGTGACTGTATCTGTGTGAGTGTGTGTGTGTGTGTATGTGTGTATCATCGTTAGAATTAAAATGAGGTGTCACCGATCACATGTCCTCCGAGTTGTCACCGCCTTTCTTGTACTTCCCACGATTGTACTTCTTATCCACCATGTCCTGCACGTGCACACGAGCGCCCACCTTGCTACCCGCTGCCAGGGCCGGGTTTTGGAGCAGCACATCCGCTGATGGTACAGCCGCCTTGTCTAAGAGACGCCCCGTGCTCTGTGGTACCTCGCCAATCTTGGTCGTGTCGCTGGCGCCGCCGAGCGCCTGGGTGGTCACCTTCTGCGCCATCGCGTCCTGCTGCTGCTGCAGGGCGTGCGCCTTGTCCAGTTTCGACTTGCGGCGCCGCATCGGCGTCGCGTCGTCCTGCACCGGGCGCGCCTGGCCGTCCGCGTCGAAGCGCGGCCGGCGGAGCGCGCGGGAGCCGGTCTTGCCGCGGTCGATGTAGGCCCGCCTGCCGACCTCGCGCTCCTCCTCCGTCTGCTCCATGCTAAGCGTCACCTTGGCGTCCTTGTCCCTGGAGTCCGCGTCCTCGTTGATGTCCGCGAGGGACTGGGCGAGGACGGCGCCGTCGACCATGTTGAGCTCCTCCTCCTGCGCACTCGCCATGATCTCGAGCAGCCGCTCCTCGGCGAGCGCGGTGCCCTGGGGCGGCTGGTACATGGTGGCGGCCGAGTCCTGGTTCTCCGTCGCGTGGTTGGTCATGAGCGTCTCCGGCACCTGCGCGATGTTGCCGTCGCCGTCCTCCAGCATCGGCATCTGCCCCGCGAAGTTCAGCGGGTACGGCGCCTTGGAGCCCACGACGTACTTGTTCAGCTCGCGCTCCAGGTGGTCCTGGATTTCCGACTGCGGGATGTAGTTGATGTGGTTCATGTACTGGAGCCGTTCGCTCGCGCGCTCGTACCAGTAGAAGAACTGGCGCTCATGGAACTCGCGCAGCAGGTCGAGGTGCTTCTTTTTGAGGGCCTGCCTGCCCTGTGCCATTTGCTGATTCTCCCGCCGCTTCTTCTCCTGCGCATGCATCTCGTGTTCCCACTGGGCTAGCTGCGCCGCCTTGGTGATGTTGTACTTGTAGATGTACTCATCCGCGTTCACGCGGAAGGACTCCAGCCACTGCCGCTTGTACACCCTGCGCAGGTGCTCAAACTGCGCCTCGTGCACATTTCGCCACAGCTCGTTCTGCTTCCACATCCAGTGGCGGTAGGGCGTCAGAAAGCCCGTCATGCGGCGGCCGTGCTCCGACTTGCTCGGCAAGTTGTAGTACGGTCGCATTTGGCGCCGCGAAATAGCGGTCGGATGCATTCTGCCGGCGGCCTTTCGGAAGCTTCTATTGATAAATAACTACTACTACTACTACTACTACACGTATCCGGCGTGGCACAGCAGCTTTTTGGTTCTTCACAACACGCGAATACGTTCTCTGATCTGGCGTGCGTCTTATCAAAAACAAAACAGACAAACCAACAGACAAAAAAAAAGGCTGTGGGCTATTAGGTGGATATGCTAAATACTCCTGGTAGCTAGACGAGAAAAGGGGGAAAAAGAAGGATGATGACAGGTGCCCTAATCGCAGCATGACACTTTCACTAGACGGTAATATACTTACACACACACACACACACACACACACTAGTGTACGGATTGGCATCATAGTAGTAGCAATCGTAAGCAAGTATATCCGCTGTCCAGTGTATCTACTACACCCACACATGATTCAACACTCCGCGTATTCGGAGAGGTTTGCGTGTTCCGCGCACGAGGTACTGCTGGGCACGTGGCGCTTCAAGGCATCCACAATAACTTGAAGGCCCCGCATCTTCTCATCCGGCCTGCTTCCCCCAGAAGCAACAGTCTCTGGCGCAAAGGGCTCCAAGAGGAAGCGTGTGCTGTTCTCCACCGAACGAGGAAGGGGGAGTAGGGTCTTTCCTAAAAAATCGAGGGTCACCTCTTCCATCAATGCGATGTTCTCCGTCTCTACGCTATCGTCCACCTTTTTATTAGGCTCGATCACCTCTGTATGCTGTAGGACGAGGTCGAAGAAATGGACCTGTTCTCGCAACGTTGCCCAACACTGCCGGAGATGGTTTTGCTCCGTCATCTGCTGCTGTTGCGCTGGCGCCTGATTGCTCTCTTGAGCGCGCGCTGTTGCGGCGTAGAAATCTTCAAAGTGCTGATCCGTTATTACTTCATCGTTCTTCGTGTCTTCCACAGCCGCCGGAGGCTCCGCGGAGGGCTCTGAGGCTTGGGGAACGGCATCGGTGAGTGCATCTTCAGCCGTCGTGCGGGAGAGGTCCTCCGCGCTCAGCGTGGGCTGGACGCTGTGGGCGCGCTCCATCCTTGTGTGCTCTTGCGGCGGTGGCGTCCGCTGCCGTGTTCGCACGACCGGTGCGCTGTATCCACGGAGGGTCGCCGCGAGCGCCTCGTAGCACATGTCGCAGACCCGCACCGGCTCGCGCACGTTTCGCATCGGGATCTTGGAGGTGCGCGAAGAGCAGTTAACGCAGAAAATGAGGCCGCAATTGCGACAATGGTGTCGGCGAACCGTGACGGTAAAGGGCGTCTGGCACGAGTTGCAGCAGACGACATCTTCGTCTCGCTGCCAGTGCTCCTTGGAGGCTTCGGCTCCCATTGACGGAGCTAGCGTTTAAGTTGTTAATGCACAAACGTGGCACGTTCTACACGACAATAGAGAGAGAAGAGAGAGAGAGAGAGAGAGAGAGAGAGAAGAAAATGAGAGGGATGAAAATGAAAGAGATCCGTGACGGTAGCCGTTGATCACTAGAAGAGCGCCCTTATATGGTGTCGTTCTTGTTCATTCATTTTGCTATTTTAGAGAAACTAAGATATATACGTTATATGTGTCGCATCTACAGAGCAGCTGTTTACAGCGAAAGAAAAAAGTGTTCTACATCGTGATACGCGTCCATTAGCTCTGCTTCGCGGTTCGGGGTCATCTCACCTGCATGCGCGTATGGTAAGGAGTAGCTACCCGCCACAACAGAGTGGCACGGCGCGCACACATCACAACCCACTTCCATGTCTGAGGTGCGGAGCTCACCCGCACTAGCGGCCACGCGCGTTTCTCTAGTGCGCTCCCGCGTGTCCGGATGCGGGTCTCGGAAACCTGAGATCTTCTGGGACTGTTTGTCGCTTCGCACTTCTGGCTGCGGTTGTTTTCGGTGTCCTTCTAAAGGTCTCTTCTGTTGACCACCATTTCCATGCAGCGATTTTCTGTCCCTGCACACTGTCCCATGCGCAGGTGTGTTTCTTTCGCTCGACTGGAGTGCTTCGATAGCGGCGCTCAGAACCTCGCGGCGTTTTGTACGCTGTGTGTGATCTCCTGTAGTGGCATGTTGAACTTCCTTTCTATCACCATTATTACCGGTGTATTGACCCTTTATTGCAGGATGGAGTGTGTCGGAGGTGTGTTGGGTTGCATACGAAGGAGCTACGATCGGCATCTTTTTTTCGTTTTCTTCGTGATGGTAGTGGAGTTGCGTATCTCTATGAATGCATGATTCTATGAAAGTCAACCTATGAAGATACGCTTCCAGTAAAGCACAGAAAAACAAGTGGAGAAACAAGCAAACACTCGAGAACAAAAGAGAGGTGTACAAGAACAGAAATTGAACAAGCACATAATTGACAACAACACATGCGTTTTTTTTTTTCCCTTGGTTGGTATAATACAGCCACATTTCACATTCATCGACTGTCATGAACTCGTAGGCTTTTGGGCACACTTTTTTTTTTAATGAACAGTATCAATAAATATATGTATACTTCGAACAATTCTATCAAATAAGCACTGATAAAACTAACTCTTGTTTTTTCTATGTTATCTATGATTCGCTTATGTATGAATTCTGGGGAATGAAATTGTACTGATTTCCTTTTTTTTTGTTTATTTAAAAGAAAGAGAACCGGTAAGAGGAAAAAGAAAATGAATGAATAAAAAGAAAAGGCAGGAGCCTTCCATTACGGTCTGCACCGGCGTCTGGTGTTATTCTGTTTAATAGGGATACCCGTGAAGGTCGAGCGTCATGACGCGCGAGCCGTCACGCTCCGTGTCGCGGACGACACCCAGGAGCATGTCTGCCATGTGGTACAGCTGCTCCTTGTGCGAAACGACAATGTACTGACCCCGTGCGCTGTTCTCGCGCAGGTAGCGCGCGAGCTTCTCCACGTTGCCGGCGTCGAGGGCGGCGTCCACCTCGTCCAGCACAAAGAAGGGCGTCGGCGCCACGGCGTGAATGGCGAAGAGCAGCGCGAGAGCGGCCATGGTGCGCTCGCCACCGGAAAGCAGCTCCATCGGCATGAAGCGCTTCATGGGCGGGGTGGCGTTGTAGGTGATGCCGCCGAGGTAGGGCTCCTCCGCGTCCTCCAGCGAGAGATAGGCAGACCCGTGCACGCCCTGGGCGCGGGTGCCCATCGTCAGCTCCTTGTAGATGCGGTCCACGTTGGCCGCGATCTTCTCGTAGACCTGCATGAAGCGCTCCGTGCGCTTCTCCTTGATGCTCTGGAACGCGGCGTGCGCCTGCCGGGCGCGCTCGCGGGCCGCATCGAGGTGGGTCGAGGAGGTGCCGAGGCGGTCCTCCGTCGTCAGGTAGCGCGAGGCGGCCTTCATGTTGGGCGCGAGCGCCTCCATCTCCAGCGCCAGCTTCTGCAGGAGGGCGTCCGTGCGCTGCTTGTAGGCGGCGAAGCGCACGCGGTCCGCCCCGGTGCGGCGCAGCGCGTCCGTCAGCTTGCTGAAGTCGATGCACCGCTTCTCCGCGGACTTGGACGACGACGGCGTGGCGGCGGTGGAAGACTGCGTCAGGTTCGCGTCGGGCACAACGTCGAAGGGCTCGGAGGCGAGCAGCAGGTCGGCAGCGTCGTCCTTGCCACGCTGGTCCGCGGCGCGCGGGCGCTTGCTGCCCACGGCGGGCGCCGCACGGAAGGGGATCTCGGTCTCCTCCATCTGGCAGCGCCGCACGAGCGCCTGGCGACGCATCCGCAGCGTGTCGCAGGCGGCCTGCAGGCCGGTCGCGCCCTGCCGGGCAATCGACAGACGGTTCAGCTCCACCTCCGAGTTGCGTGACACCAGCCGTATCTTCTCCTCCAGGGCGTCGAGCTCGGAGCGAAGCGTCACCACCTTCGTCTTGAGACTATTAAAGCTCTTCTCCGTCTTGTCCACAATCGCCTGGTAGGTCACGAGGTCCTTCTTGCACTGCGCCAGCTCCTGCTGCACCTTCTCGAGGGACTCGCGCCGGTCGCTCAGGAAGCGTGAGCCGTCGCGTCGGCTTTCGGCTTCCATTGAGGTGTCTAGTTTGTGGATGAGAAGCTGCAGCTCCTGTCGGCGCGCGGCGCGCACCTCGGCCAGCCCGGCCTCCCGCCGCTCCATACTTTGTATATTCGGCAGATGCACCTTCTTGACAAATTCCTTGAAGATGTTCCCTTCAATTTCAGCGATCGACTTGAACAGCTCCAGCGTCGCCTTAAAGGTCTGTGACTGATTCTCCTGATGCGTGGCTTTGCGCGCCTGGAGTTGCTTTTGTGCCTCCTCCAACTGCTGCAGCTCCGCTTGCAGTTTGGCTTGCTTCACGCGCAGCGCCTTGCTCTCTTCCTCGACCGTCTTTTGGCGGTTTTTGGTGAAGTCGAGGCGTCCCTGCACGTCGCGGATGCGAATCTGCGCGCGCGCCAGCTCCGCCTCGCTGCCCCCGGCCGCCTCGCTCAACAGGCGGTCGCGCGCCGCGCGGAGGTCCTCGTACTTCTTGTCGTCCCACTTGCGCGCGCGGCTCTGGACGGAGGCAAGACCGCCCTGCACGGAGCCGTTCTTGAGCATCATGGTGCCGTCCAGCGTGACCACCTTGAAGCGCTCGCCGCCCGGCTGGCCATAGGCGATCTTCCTCCCCTCCTCCACCGTGTCGCAGAGGAGGGTCTGGCCGATCACGAACTGGATGACCGGCTGCAGCTCCGGCTCATAGCGCAACACGTCCGCGACGGGTTTGCAGCTGCCCCCCAGCGCGCGTAGACGGTCGTCAACCGACTTCCCTTGAACCGCGTCGAGCGGCAGGAAGGTCATGGGCGGCAGCCGCTGTTCCTTGAGGTAGCGCACGCAGGACACGGCGACTGATGTGCTGTCGACGACGATCGCTTCGAGGTTCTTGCCCATTGCCACCGTGACCGCGCTGCGGTGCTTCTCGTTTGGTACCGTACACAGGTCGACAAGGCGGCCCTTAATGGGGAAGAGCGACCGCAGCGCCTGAAGCGTATCCGCGAAGCGCGAGTTCTGCTTATCGTTGTCCTTAATGTACCGAAGGTCGTGCAGCTGCTCCTGGATCTTCACGAGCTCCTCCTCGCGCTCCTTGTTCTTCTTCCGCGTCTGGGACAGGACGGTCTGCGCCTGGATGAGGTCTTTTTGCAATGTGCCCGCGCTCTTCTCCAGGTCCACCTCACGCTCCCCGAGGTCGCGAAGCGAGGTAGCGATGTACTCCATCTGCTTCCGAAGCTGTCCCATTCGCTCCGTGTTGTACTCTTCGGCTTGCGTGCACTGCTTAATGGCATCCTGTAGGCTCTTCTTCTGCCGCTCAAGGGTGTCGCACTGCTGCTTCAGCGTGACCGTCTCGCAATCCGCCTCCTTGCGGAGCCGGTAGTACTCCTCAAGGTCGGACTGAGCGAGCCGCTTGCTGAGCGGCGGGTTCTCCCTGTCCTCCTTTTCACACGCCTCGTCAAACTTCTTCAGCAGCACGAGCTGCTTTTCCTTCTCCGCCTTGAGCCGCTCCGTCTCCTTGGACTGGGCCGTGTCGGTGCGAAGGAGCAGGTCGACCTCGTGCTTCTGGGTCTCGTACTTGCGCGTGAGGTAGGCCAGCGCGGCCTTGATGCGCTCGAGCGTGTTGTGCTTGCTGCGCAGCTCCTCGGCCGATTTGCGGTTATGGCGCAGCTCCTCGAGGTACGCCTTGTGCAGCGCGGCGTACTGCTTCTTCATGCCCTGGATCTCCTCCTCCGAGGTGATTTTTTTCTGCAGCTGCGCCAGGTTCTCGTGGAACTTGGACAGTTCCGTTTTCTGCTTCTCCAGCTCCGTCTCTACGTGAAACAGCTCCGTCAGGGCGGCGTCGCGTCGTTCCTCGACAAACTGCGCATGCAGACTTTCGTACTTTTCTGCCTCCTTCTTCGCCAGCTTCATTTGGTTCACCGCCACCGTCGCGCCACGCTTCTCTAAGGACGCGTTGGCCACCTGCTCATTCGCCTGCTCAAGCAGCCGCTTCGTCTCGTTGTACTGCGGCTTCCAGTCCCCACTCCCGCTGACCTCCTCCACAAGCTCCGTGAGCTGCCGCGCCTTCTTCTGCGCGACGCGCTCCACCTCGTGTTGGAAGACAATGAAGTTGCTCGCGCGCTGGCTGATGTGGTGCACCTGCTCCAGCTGCTCGCGGAAGTCCTTTTCCGTCACGTGCTTGTCGTTAATGAGCACCGCCACCTGGCCGTCACTGTTACACGTGCGGGTGAACTTGGTCTCCTCGATGCGCGCGTTGCGGTCCGCCGCGGCGGTGGAGCGGCGGAGAAAGACGGACACGCTGCATGCGCGCCGTTTCGCCTTGGTGTTGATATAGTGCAACAGGGTCTTCTTGCGGGCCGATGTGGGCTTACCGCTCGCGTCGCGCGGCTCGTGGGTGGCGTTCCCTTCCAGTTTGGAGACATCGGTGAAGACGAAGTGAATTGCGTCCATGAGATTCGACTTTCCACTGCCGTTGGGGCCGACAATACAGGAGAAGTCCTTGAAAGGGCCGACAATCACATCTCCCACGTAGCTTTTGAAGTCGTGCAACTCTACGCGGTGTATCTTAGAGGTCATTGTTTCGTATGTTTGCGTGGCTTCCCTTTATTTCACCAGTTAATCACTGCCTTTATGAGAGAAACTTTAACGATAACGTAACATAAAAAAGAGAGAGAGAGTGAGAGGGAGATCAAGAAGGACACAACGATAGCAACGAAGTACAATCATCATATCGCGAAAAAAACAAGCAAACACAGACAGTGCACACGAAGAAAAGACTGATCTTTTTTCGGAAAAAAAAAGTGGTCCTACGTGCTGGACCTAAGTATTATTTCATTCATTAGCGAAAAATAAAGAAAAAAACAGTCTCAAAGAGATTTAACAGAAGAAAAACAAACAAAACAGTACTCAAATAAACAACTACGGAAAGAAAAAAAAAGGAAGAAATGAGAAAGCAATACATATGAGTGTCAAAACAGAGAAATATAATGCTTTTGTATGAAAATATATATATATTATTTGAACAAAAAAAAAAGTATCAAAAAAAGAAGAGAAAAAAATATGCACTTGGATCTTTTTTTTTCATTAATACAATGCAGTCGCAGATTTTTTTTTAGCCTTTTTTCTTTATTTT
>AUXH01000495.1:0-14417 GCA_000482145.1 Strigomonas culicis | reverse complement strand
CGCCGCGGCGGCGGCCCCGGCCAAGCGGCGGCCGCTGCGGCTCTGCGCCGTCGCGGTCGGCAGCAACGACCGCGCGACGCAGCGCCTCAACGAGGGGCGGCGCCCGTCGCGCACCGCCAGCGGCGCCGCGCTCGACGAAACCGCCGCCGCCGGCGGTGGCGCTGACGACGCCGCCGCGGCCGCCGACGACGAGTACCTGATGCTGTACTACGCGGAGAAGAACACGATCCTCTACCTCACCAAGTCGGCGCTCACCAAGAAGCAGCTCGAAGAGACGCCGGCCGCGGCGGAGGCGCCGGCGCCGCCGCGCGGCAACGGACGGGTCGCGGCGACGCCGCCGGTGCAGTCCATCCGCTGCCGCCCCGGAAAGGTGAAGCATCTCATGATGGATGAGGACGAGGAGAGCGAGGCGGTTGGCTACTGTATCTAATCCCCCGCTCCCTCACCCAACGCTTAGTTTTGCGGAATCAGTACTCAACGTTTTTCGCAAGTATATGTATGTATGTGTGTTTACTGTGAGGATGGTATATTTTTGTTGTTGTTGTTTGTCCTTGGCAAATAAACGCTCTGTTCATACTTCAAAAGTGCCTGTTCGTTTTTTTTTTTCTAGTATTAAAGGAGCAACAACTAACTAAAGAAGCGAATAAAGAAAGGAAAAGAGAATAAACTATACACATAGCATTCCTCTATGTATGTACACTGGTTTCATTTTTGTTTTTTCTTTTGTCCTCTGTTTTTTTTTCTGTTTTATTTATTTATTCATTTACTTTTTTTATTACTGTGATTCGTTCTTGTTTTACGAAAACGTGTCGTTTTCTGAAAAGTAGGAAAGAGAATCATTATTTGGTAACAATTTTTCATTTTTTTTCTTTTTCTCTTGCCTTTCTGTCACGTTTTGTTTTCTTAATATTTTAAGCGACAAGAAAGGGAAAAAGCATATACAATCAGAAAAGAAAAATAATAATAAAGAAACAATCTTAAAGGAAAAAAAAAGGGAACATGATTTATTGACTGATCGATCAGGAAACATAAAAGCTCTTCTTTTCTTCTTCCTCTTTGTAGAGTGCAGATTACAAAAGAAAAAAAAGGCAGGAATCACATTTTCGTTTTTCCTTTTCCTTCCTATCATTATAATATATATATATATGTAAGTATATATAAAAATGAATGTAAATGAGTGTGGAGTCACTCATATCTCTGCGATGGTCATACACATGTCTTTTCGTGTATGTGTGCATGTATATGTTTGGTTTATTATTTCTCTTCTTCACCAGCTTGTTGCTCTTCGTATGCTGGACGTTAGCTATTGTCGTGAAAACAACTCGCTGTTTTTTTTTCCCCCTCTTTTCAGTTTAATTATTGTTTATTACACTTATTATTATGTACTGAACGCATTATGATTCTTGCTTTTGCTTTTTTTCGTTGCTTTTTTTTTTGTTCCATCTCTTCATCTCCTTCCGTTGTAAAGCGGTCGTGATAATCCTAAGAACAGTATTAATAATCATAATGTATACATATAATAATAGTATTAATAATAATAAACTATGAAAGGAGTAGTTAGAAAAAAGGGTTGTATTCACATATTATATATAATAATGAATAGTTATAACTGTTGTTCGTCCTTTTTCTCTCTCTTTTTTTTTATTTCCGTTTGCTTCAAAAAGAGAAAACACTTATAATTGTAATTATCTATAAATGCATCGAGGCGATGAATTAAGAATACGTTTGCTATTAAAAAAAAAAGGGAGAAATGTGTAGATGATGCTGTTTCTTCATCCTAGTGTGTTCTTTTTTTGTCGTGAAAGGTGTGGGCCAGTATGATATGTTCATTGATTTCTTTCATTTCTTCTCTCATTTTTTTTACTTTTTTTTTGCCCTTTCTCATCAAAAGAAAAAAGTATATTTTTCGTTTTACACTTAAGCGCTACTGTCAAGATAAAAGAGCAAGAATAAGGATCTCATTGAAATAGTTAGTATTAACTCTGTTTTCTCTTTAATTTCCATTTTTTATTTGTCTAACACACAAGAACATTTAAAAGGAAAAAGAAAAAGAAAAAGAAGAAGAAAGAATGAGCCTCCTTACCGAGTTCCTTCTCTCGCAAGACGAGGCGTACAACGCCAGCTATTCGAATGAGAACTACTTGAAGCTGACCGCCGGTTTCTTTGACGACCGCTCGGACTTCTTCGCTGCCCCCCGCGCGAGTGCGGAGGCGCCGCCGCCGCACTGCGACAAGCACCACGCCCACGACGACGGCGATGCCTGCTCGCTCGACCGCAACTCCATCACGGAGTCCTCCTCCTCTGATAACGCCGCCGGGCCCACCGCGCAGCAGCGGACGCAGCACCGGCCACGAGAGCTGCAGCCCCGCGCGCCCATTTGCGCGACGCTCTTCCCCAAGCTCAATCCCGTCGGCGCGCGCCGCAACTTGCTGGCGGCCGCGGCGGCCGCGGCCGGCAACCACAACGACGTGTTCTACTACAAGAACGGACGCTGTTGTTGTTGTAGTTGTCCCCCCCTGTCCATGACCACCACCACCACAACAGCAACAACGGCCTCCGCGCCGCTCACGTCGTCGGCGCACGCGCCGGCCGCGGAGCCCCACGCCGATGGCACCGCCCCGGCGCCCAAGGCGCGCCGCCAGAACCACAACCCGCAGCAGCAGCAGCAGCAGCAACAACAACACGAGCAGCAGCAGCAGACCGCCACACCGTCCTGCTACTGCGCCTCCGTGCGTTGTCCCCCGCGTCTCATGGCAGCGAACAGGATGCAGAATGACAATAATAATAATAATAATGTGAACACAAAAATATTCTTTTTCTCACGCCAAAAGTCCCAGCCGCAGTTTGTGCCCTTGACGCTCCAGCCCGTCACATTCCGACTTCTATAAAGAAGATGGAATATATATTTATATAAATATATATAAAAAAATGATAAAATTAATGAAAGAGAGAGAAAGAAGGGAGGGGGAGGAAAAAAGAAAAAGCCCAAAAAATGCAGAAAAGGCAAAAAGGTTTTTTTTGTCACGTTTTTTTTTCGCTTTTTTTTTTCCTCCGTCTTTCTCAAACTCTTTCCCTCGCGTGTTTTTGTTTTCATTTATTTATTTATTATTTGAATTCTAATTCTATACAAACAACGTTAAAGGAAAAGAAATAAAATCGAAAAAAAAGAAAAAAAGAAAAAAAAGAGGTACGCACTTGGTGGCCATCCAAAAAAAAAAGTGTTAATATGTATATCTATATATATACACTCTTTGGTCCAACTTTTTTTTTCGGACCCTTTCCTGTTTTTCCCATTTTTTTTTCTTCTTTTAAAAGTTGAATACCTTACATACGAAAGAGCGAACTAAAAAAAAAAATTCAGCTTGTAATTCCATAAACACACAAACATGTAATTTATTTGTGTGCTTATCCGTTCGAAAATTCAAAGAAGAACAAACAGATTTAAAAACAAAATAATGAAAAGGGAAGAAACATATAATAATACTTATTATGAAGTAAGGTATAAACTTTACTTGTTTGCTTTCAATATATATATATATAATAAATATTTATTATATCTTTCTCTTCCTCATAAGAGCCTCTCTCTTTTTTTGTTGTTGTTATTCATAATTTTTCTCTCTTTTTCATTTGTTTGTTTCTGTCGCTTTTTTTTCTCGTTTTTCAGCAATATACTTTTTTTTCAAAATTCTTCATATAGAAAAAAAAAAGGAGGTAACCCCAAAAAATGATAATATTTACTTTTTTTTTCCTTTATTCCTTTCCGCTTGTTTATTCTTCTTCTTGTATTTCCTAAAGATCTCTCTGATACTCTTTTTCTTCTAACCGCATCCAAAGATTTATTAAAAAAAGAAGGAAAGTCAAAAATGAACATTTAAAAAAAAAGCTCTTAAAAGAGAAGAACAAAAGTATTATTATTCATGCATTAAACACGCACACATACAAAAAAAAAAAAAAACGCTACCCTTCTTTATCCTTGTGTATCCACATATAAGTGTGGCTGCTACTTTTTTCGTTTTTATTCTTTATATATGTATACATTATATGTATTTCTTTCTATGACCAACACTATCCCCTTCCCTCTCTCCCTCTTCTTACCAACCCCTCCCAAAAAAAAAAGTATTTCCTCCTCTTACCACTTTTTTTCTCTCTTTGCGCTTTTTCTCTTCGTTTACTTTCTTCATTTCTTCTTCTCACTCTCTTTCTTTTTTTTTTCACCCATCTAACTCTACCCGAAAAAAAAAAAAGTCAACCATGCCCAAGGCCAACAAGCACGCTGAGGTGAAGCCGAGCAAGTTCAAGACGACGCTCTGCAGCTTCTTCATGGCGGAGAAGGTGTGCCCTTTTGGCGCCAAGTGCGCCTTCGCCCACGGCGAGGAGGAGCTGCTGCATGAGCAGGACAACATCACGCTCCTCAAGACCACCGGACTGCAGAGGCTAGAGCCGTTCTTCGACGGCGGCGCCGCGGAGCTCACGAACCAGCCGACCGCCACCCCGGCCGCCGACCGCACCACGGACCACATCCTGTCCGCCTCGGATGTGTCTTCCAGCACCTCGGAGAACGCGCACCACCACCAGCAGCAGCAGCCGCAGCAGGAGCAGTACCAGCAGCCACCGCAGCACGTGCTGTCGCCGCCCATGTCGCCGACGCACACCGCCAACGGCTCCTTCACCTCGGCGACGGCGCGCCGCCGCCGGCCGGTGATGGTGTCGCTGCCGAAGCACACGACGACGTCTGAGCAGATCCACAGCCCGTACGCGGCCGCCTACCAGGCCGACGCACACGTCACGCAGTTCAGCTACCAGCAGCCGCAGCTGCCGCAGCAGCAGCAGCAGCAACAGCCCGCCGCGCGGCGCCGCACGCACCAGCCCTACGCCACCGCCATCATTCAGCCGACACCGCAGGACACGGCGTGCGCGCAGGCCATGTCTGCGACGTGCAGCCGCGAGCAGCCGCTTGTCTACCGCCACAACCCCTATCGTTTTTCTTAATAAAAAAAAAACGAGGTGGTGGTGTGGTGCGCCTATACGCGGGAGAGGGACGAGAGGAACCGTGTAGTAGAGAGGTAAACTATTAAAAAAGCGCTTTTTTTTAGAAAGTATGAGCCTTATATACATATATATATCAAAAAAAAAAACATCTATCATTATCGTTGTTGTGTCTTTTTGTGTATTGTGTGTCTGTGTGTCGTTCTCTCACCACCGTAAAATGCAGAAGCAGTTTTAAAAAAGGAAATGAAAAAAAAGTGTTTATATATTATATACTCTTCCACTAAGCGATCACACTGTTTTCTATATCCCCACAATAATAATCAAAAGAAAAAAAAGAACTCTAAATATTGTCTTTTTATTTTTCCTTTTTTTTTTCTTTTTATTCGCTCTCCCTCAGTGTCGGCGTAACGTTATTACTCTTTTCTTTGTTTGTTTTCTCTTCCTCTTGTTCTTTTTTTTTTTCGTTCCGTTTGCCGTGTCGTTTATTGCTATCATTATGTTTATGCTTTTGTTCGTACTTTGGTAACAATATCACAAAGGAATACAACTCATAATAATAAGAACAAATAAATACATAGCAGAACAAAAAAAAAAAGAGCAAAAGGGAAAGGAGAGATAATGAGTTGAGAAAGGTATATAAGAATAACGAATACAAAACCGAAATAATGTAATGAGAAGAGTCAGAATAATTAAAAAAAAAATAAGAGAGAGAGAGCAAGATAATTATGTATTGTAATTCTTTATTTGAAGATATTATAATACTCTTGTTTTCTTTTTTTTTCTGTTAATGTTTAGTTATACACACCTATAGTAATATACAGCAGCAGAAACAGTGTATCCCCACACTTTTTGATTTCCTTTTTTTTTTCTATTTGATTCTTGCGTTTTATTCTTTAAGTTGTTGAGAACAAAAAAAAAACTAATCATGCAAACATACAAATGAAAAGAAACGAAAAACATATGTACCAATGACAATAAAAATAAAACATATTTGGCCATTCTATCTATTAAATAGAAAAAAAGTAGCAGCATTCTTTCTTTCAAGATTGTTTTTTTTTTTTAGTACCTTTATATATTATTTTTTTTTGTTTCAGATTCTTTTTCTTTTTTTTTCTTTCATTTAGTTTCATTTTTTTTTCTTCTCTTTGTTGTTATTTGTTTTTTTTTTATTATTTTCAGATTCTCTTCTTTTTTTTTCCATTTTTTTCTCTCTTTTTTCTCTTCTTTGATTTTCTTTCAGGTGTCTAAGGGAATCCGTAATCATCATAATACGCTTTCATAAAACAAAGAAAACAAAAAAAAAAATTATAAGCGTGTGCTTATACGCCAACATAAAAAAAAAAGTGATTCTTGTTTTTTATTCTAATTGTT
The DNA here is from genome assembly GCA_000482145.1 of Strigomonas culicis. Taxonomy (NCBI): domain Eukaryota; phylum Euglenozoa; class Kinetoplastea; order Trypanosomatida; family Trypanosomatidae; genus Strigomonas; species Strigomonas culicis. The sequence goes on along the minus strand of AUXH01000495.1, from coordinate 8,057 downwards.
ACTACTTTCAAAATGCTACTGTTGTACAACACAATGCACTTTTTTTACACTTTTTTACATTTTTCTTTTTTGTTTGTTTTCTGTTTTTTTGTCTTTCCAGAAGCGTTTTCACTCTTCGCTCCTCTTTTTTGTTGTTGTTACTTATGTGTTCGTTCATTCTTTTTCTTTGTTTGTCCATTTTTTTATTATTATTCTTCTTTGTTTTTCTTTCAAATGACGTACCCCCTCCTCCCCCCCCCTCTTGTTGTCCTCTCATACTTTCATCTTATTATTATATTATTATTATTTCTCTTTTTATGGTTGATGTCGTTGTGTATGCATGTGTTGCGGTCGAAACGGCAGGTGGCAGGCAAGGCTGGGTGTCCTTTTTTGTGCTGCGGCCATGCGTTGTTTCGTCGGTGGCACAGGTAAACATAGAGAAAAAAAGATGATTATACTAATAGATAAATAATATTATGGAAAGAGAGAAAGAAAAAAAACATTAAATACAAGGCTGAATAAACAAAAGAAAGTGCAAAAGAGAAACAGTGAACAGAATACTACACACGTAAGTACTAAAAAGAAAAGGAAAAGGAATTAACTTTTTTTCTTTTTTGATTTCTTTTTTGTTTTTTTCTTTCCTTTAGAACGTTCATGGCTTAACTTCCAAATGCTCTGATAACGACATTTGAAACCACATTAACGTGTTTTTCTAACGGAGAGGGAAAAATAAGAAAAAAAAAAGAAAGAAAGGAGGAAGAAAAAGTTGTGAAACGTGATGTGTGACACTAAACTTCATGCAATAATAAAAGTTTTTTTTTTTGTGCTGTTGATGTTAAATAGTAAATACCAAAAAAAAAAAAGAGAAGAAAGGGAAACACACATTTTCCTTTATCTCTTCTTTTTTTTGCGTTTTAATTATTTAAAAGGAAAAAAATACTATTATTATTATTATTACAAAGATCTGTTTTTTATTTCCAGTTGGGGTGTTCTCAACGCATAAAGGAAAGAAAAACACAGATCAAAAAAAAAATTACTTTCTTAAAACAAAAAGAAAACTGTTCAACTCCCTTTTCTTTAACCTGCAAATCGAATAGTAAAAGAAATAGAGAAGAACTAGAGAGGCTCAAAAAATGAGAAAAAATAATTTTCCGATGTTATAGTGAAAAGAAAAATATATATGTATCTCCACCTTCATCTATAGATTAGTGTTCTTCAGTGAATCCGGATGATGATGTTTTGTTGCGTAAATATACATGTATATGCTTCTTCTCTCCTCTTCGTCGTTGCTGAGCCTTCTCATGCATTTCTCACTTCTTTGTTGAAGTGGCACATTTCTTTTTTTATTATTTTTTTCCATTTATATTACTATTAATACTATTATTATTCGCCTAACGATATGGGCGCTACGCAAAGCGTTGGTATACGATATCGCCCGTTTGCGCATTGCGAAATACAGATATGCTCTCAAAACAAGCTAGAGAGGTGTCTAAGTGACACCATAGCGGAGATGGAGCTGCTCTCCGATTGCATGAAGAACGCCACCCGCACCGTGAAGCGGTCGAACCCCGATATGAAAGAAGCGTTAGAAAGCGAAGAAAAGGAAGAACGCCTACGGAAAGCGTACGCCGGTAAGATGGCCAAGGATCTCTGCCCGCGCCTATGGGGCGCCCTGTGGCCCAAGCTGGCTAGATGCGAGGCCACGTGGGTGCACTTGGAGAGCACTGGGGTGGCATTCACAGCGGAGCAAAGAGAGGACGTGGATGAACAGAAAACACTGTTTGTGGAGCCCCTCTACTTTGTATGGCTCGCGGAAATGTTGGTAGCGATGGACTTTGAGCACACTCCATATGATGAATGGATGTGCAACAGTCAACACTTCGCGTTGGCACTGGCGCACCCCAGTGGGGCACGTTGGCTCCGAACAACGTTAGGCGCAAGGAGAGGTGGTTACGTTCTGGGTGCCGCAGCAGTAGCAACGCCCCTTACACCTCCGACCGTGGGATGGAGCTGGTTCCTGCTGTGCGGCGGTGTGTTAATGGAGGGGTTGTTCTCTGCGTATAGAACGACACTTCCTCACTACTTGAAGGTCCTCAAAGACGCGTCCACCTTCTTGAATCCCTTCCAGAAGCGGCTCACGGAGGTGACATGTGTGCAGTTTGGCTGTGGGCCATCCGAGCTGAAGGATCGGCTAAAGGATGACATAGTGTTGTTTATTAAGAGGTATATGACGCCGTGTGTGGTGATGTGAATAGGCACACAAGTAAACATGTGCTCTGCCTTCTATGAGTGATACACCGCCGTTTGGACCATCAGATCGTCGCTTGTAGACTATGCATGCCTTGAGAAAGAGAGAATAGTGGAACCACATTGTGAAAAAAAAATCAGGCCAAGTCTAAATACGACTCTATTCCTTTATTTTTATTTCTTTGCATATTGTTTGTGGTATGGTGTTAAATCGTAAAAAGGGAAACGGAAGGAAAGGGAAAAAAAAGAAAAAAGAAAACTATCCTGGAAAAAAAACTCTTATTATCATTACTACAATGGTCCTCGTTTTTCTCTTCTAAGTACAGTATCTTTCAGCATCTACGCAAACAAAAAGAAACACACAAAAAAAAACAGCAAAACTGTTTATTCACTTATTTTTTTGTTGCGGAATAAAAGCACAGTATCTATTTCACCGCTCTCAAAAAAAAAAAAATGTCATCTCTCCACACATGACTGCTCCACTTCTCTCTTTTTGTTATTTTTTCTTTTTTTTTATGCAAAAGAACGGAAAAGTAAAATAGTAAACAAGAAAAAAAGAGTTTATCCCGCCTTAACCGTACTCGTCCTTATCATCCCACCGACATGAAGAGTGGCAGCACGACGCGCCGTGCCTACCAGCAGCAGCAGCACCAGAAGCAGCAGCGGCGGCAGCAGGCGGCCACGCGGCGGCCCGCCCGTGCGGGTGCGCCGCACCACCGCCCGACAGCAGCTCCTGTTGCGGCGGCGATGGCGGCGGAGCCCGTCCCGGACCAGCAGCTGGAGCTGGCGGACGACAGCGCCTCCTTCTTCGGCGACCTCACCGGTGCGAAGGCCGCCGGCGGCCCGCGCGGCCGCGCAGGCGCGGTGGCGGCCGGCGGCGCGCTGCCGGGCGAGAGCCTGCCGACGCCGCAGCACGCCGGCAGCCGCCAGACGCAGGACGCGACGTCGTGGCTCGAGCTGGGGCTCTGCAAGACCGTGCTGCGCGCGATCCAGCACCTGCACCACACGATGGACAACGAGACGCGCCGCAACAGCACGAACGCGCTCGCGACCGGCAGCTTCAGCAGCACCTACTACTTCGCACCCACGCCGGTGCAGGTGCGCGCGGTGCCGGCGATGCTGGAGGGCCGCGACGTGTGCGTGCGCGCGGTGACCGGCAGTGGCAAGACCGCCGCGTACCTGCTGCCGGTCCTGCACCGGTTGCTGACCGCCGCGCCGCGCCGCGCGGGCGCCGGCCGCCACCGCGCCGCCTTCTTCGGCATGGAGGCCGCCCCCGCGCGCCGGCGCTACATCCGCGCGCTGGTGCTCGTCCCGACGCGCGAGCTCGGGGTGCAGTGCGAGGGCATGCTGCGCGCGCTGCTCGCCTTCCAGGAGGCGCAGATGCGCGACGCGGTGCCGGTGCCGTCGGAGGAGCTGCAGACGCAGAAAAAGCGGCGCCGCACCCCCGCCCCCGACGCGCAGACGGAGCAGCGCGAGCGCGCGCTGCAGGTCGCGCTCGCCATCGGCGGCGTCGCGGCCGCGCGGCAGGAGGCGGCGCTGGACGCGGTGCCGGACGTGCTCATCGCGACGCCCGGGCGCCTCGTCGACTTCCTGTACAACTACAAGGGGCACAACCTCGTGAACCGCAACAAGGCGAGCGCGGCCGCGCACCAGAAGGGGCTGGACCTCTCGGGGGTGGAGCTCGTCGTGCTGGACGAGTGCGACAAGCTTCTGACGGACCCGATGCAGGAGCAGGTGCGCGAGATCCTCAACACGATCCAGCAGGTCGACGACGCGGAGGCCGAGGCGCCGCGGCCGCGCGGCAGCGGCGCGCCGTCCACCGTTCAGGTGTGCATGTTCAGCGCCACCATGACGGACGACGTCGACCGCTTCGCGGAGCACTACCTGGTGCACCCGGTCAACATCGACATTGGCCACGTCGCGCTGCAGTCGAACCTGCGGCAGCAGTTCGTGCGCGTCGTGCTGCCGACGGCGGAGGAGGAGGCGGCGGAGGCGCCGCCGCCGCCGGCGGCGGAGACCGACGCACCCGCGAAGCCGGACGGCGCCGGCAGCAAGCGGCGGCGCGGCGCGGCGGCCGCCGACCACAGCAGCAACAGCGCCGCGGCGCCGGCGCTGCCGGTGGCGCTGCAGGGCCGCCAGGTGCACATCTCGCAGGTGAAGGCGCGCTACCTCGTCGCGCTCTGCCGCCGCTACGTGACGCACGAGAAGACGATCATCTTCTGCCGCTACAAGAGCACGGTGCATCGGCTCTGCCTGCTGTTCCACCTGCTGGGGCTGCCCGCCGTCGAGGTCCAGGGCAACCAGACGCAGGAGGAGCGCTTCCGCGCGCTACAGGCCTTCACGCGGCCCCTCCCCGCGGAGGGGGCCGCGGCCGCCGCCACCGCCGCGGCGGACGACGGCGTACCGGCCGCGTGCAACTACCTCATCACGACGGACGTCGCGTCGCGCGGGCTGGACATCGCCGACGTGCAGGTCGTCGTGAACTTCGACCTGCCCCCGACGCTGACCGCGTACATCCACCGCGTCGGCCGCACGGCGCGCATCGGCGGCAGCGGCACCGCCATCTCGCTCGTCTACGAACAGGAGGACGCGCCCATGATGAAGAAGATCCTCACCATCAGCGGCGTGCGCAGCGCGAACGAGTCGGAGAACGCGGCCGCGGCCGCGGCCGCCGCGGAGCCGCAGCCGGACGGCGAGGCGGTGCCGCCGGCGGCTGCGCGCACGCTCGCCTCCGTGAAGCGGCGCGACATCGCGGCGGCCGACCTCCAGGAAGCCCGCGCGGCGATCGACGAGGTGTTCCCGCAGGTGCGCGAGCACCTCGCGGCGGAGGAGCTGGAGGAGAAGATCAACGACGCGGAGAAGCGCTACGCGCGGTCGCTGTCGCTGCTGCAGGGGCGCGGCGGCAAGGCGCGGCCCAAGGCGGCGGAGGGCGCAGCCGACGGCGGTTTCCTGCAGACGCTGATGCCGGCGCCGAAGCACCAGTGGTTCCTGAGCCACGAGGAGCAGCGGCGGCGCGACAAGGCGGCGAAGCAGCGGCAGGACAAGGCCGCGACGACGACGATGAACTACTTCCAGAACGAGCTCAGCGCACTCGAGCGCGAGGAAACGCAGCTGCTGCGGGTGTCGAAGGAACAGAAGGGGCGGGTCCGCGCCACGCGCGCGAAGGAGCGGGAGGCGGTGCGGCAGAAGCGCAAAGAGATGATGCAGAAGTCGCAGAAGAAGCTGCAGGCCGGCGTGGTCAAGAAGATGAAGCAACGCAAGGTGCGCGAGGCACGAAAGGAGAAGCGCGCCGAGAGCCGCGAGCGCGCCGGAAAGGCGCCCTTCAAGCACGGCGACGGCAAGAAGCGGAACAAGAAGTCGCGCCACGCGAAGAAGGTCAAGCGCCACTAAACAAATCTCTAATATATATGGAGTCTTCTGCGGCGTGCGTAGGGTGTGCATCAGGTCAATGGTTGCTTCTGGACCTTTACAATTAGTTATTTTGTTTTGTTTTGTTTTTTCCTCTTCGGTTTTACTTATTTTTTTTTTGGTTTTGTTCCTCATTAAACACTGTAACTTAAATCGACAATTAAACTTCGAGTAATAATAATAATACTATATTTTTTTTATTCTTCTTCAAGGATGCATGTTATAAATGAAATGGTGGTACTCTTTCTGTTTCCTGGAAGTGATGTACCGAACTGATTAAAAACCGCAATGATACTCACACGTGTGAACTGTATTATCTTTCTGTTTGTCTCTCGCTATCTCTCTTCTTATACGCACACAATGGTAAGATACACTAAATAATAGAGTACTTTTTTATTTTCCTTTCTTTCTTTTCGCTTGATTTCTCATTTATTTATTTTTTTCTGAAAAAAAAAAGAGTACTTTCAGTCGAAATATAAAAAAATCTGTGCCATTCACACTTTTATAGATACTAACCGTTTCATCATAAGTTTGTTCTTCTCGCTCGCAGACGCAAAAATCCTATTTGCTATTAGGCGACCGCAGTAACACAGAACAACACATAAAAGACATAAATTGTTTAAAGGGAAAAAAAAAGAAATAAAGTCTATCATGTCAGTCTCCGTCTCCACGTCGCCCGGCTACGCCAAGAACGACAATCGCAGCAATGTTGCCTCCGTCTTCGCGGGCGGCTTAGCGGGCGTGTGCAGCACGTGTGTGATCAACCCCCTGGACACCGTGCGGGTGCGGCTGTCGGCGGGCCGCCACGCAACCGGGCAGGCGCAGAACACGCTGCTGCAGACAATCCGCGAGCTGACGCAGGAGGGGCTGTGGCACGCCTTCAGCCGCGGGCTCGGTGCGAATATCCTCGCGAGTATGCCCTCCAACGCGGTCTACCTGCCGACCTACCGCTTCCTGAAGAACACGCTCGAGCCGTACAGCTCCGGCCACCGCCACCGCGCGCCCGGCGCCGGGCCGCAGCCGCTCGCGGTGATCCCCGAGGCGGTGCTGCCGCTGTGCTGCGCGTTCGGCGCCGTCGCGACGACGAACTTGACGCTCGCGCCGCTCTTTGTCGTCCGCACGCGGGTGCAGGTCGATGACAAGCTGACAATTCGCGAGGTCGCGGCGCAGGTCTACCGCCGCGAGGGCGCGCGCGGCTTCTACCGCGGCACCGTCACGAATGTCTGCGGCCGCATTGTGGAGGAAGGCCTCTTCTGGTCCATCTTCGAGCTGCTGCGGCGCACGACGGAGGAGGGCTCCTTCGCGGCGGCGCCGCGCCGCCCGGCCGGCGGGACCGACCTCACCACGAACGCGGGCAGCAGCACCAGCACCATGAAGAGCTTCTGGTGGACGAGCATGGCGATGGTGGGGCTCACCATGTTCTCCAAGCTCACCGCGACCTCCATCGCGTACCCGTACAACGTCGTCATGAACCACCTGCGGACGGTCAACAAGCACACCGGGCAGCACGACTTCACGCGCGTCGGACCGACCGTGCGCCACATTTATAGACAGGACGGCATCTTCGGCTTCTACAAGGGCCTCTCGCCGCAGCTGCTGCGCAGCGTCCTCAGCAAGGCGACGCAGATTTACTCCTTCGAGCTGGCGATGTTCATGTACGCGCAGATGGCGGAGCGGCGGTACGAGCGCCTCCACCAGTGACCATATGGCTTCCTTCTCTTTTTTTTTTCTCCTGTTGTGTGCGTTTGGAGAAAGAGAGGAAAGTGTTTGTTCTGGAACAGGTGAGGAATAGTGGCGTGCTGTGGTCGCCATGTGTTGTGAAGTGACCGTTGGAACTGGGAACGTAAAAAGGTAAAAAGGAAAAACTGAGAGATAAAGGAAAAAGAGAAATCAGAAGCAACAACAAAAAATGTGAGAGCTTTGTTGTTGTTATTAGTTCTTGTTTTTTTTCTTTATTTGTTTATTTATTTGGTTTTGTTGTTTGGCATTTTAGATAATAGAAAGAGAAATTATTGTACCCCTCTTTTTTTTTTCGATTCTTTTTTTTTTGGAAAGTGTTTGTATGAGATAACACGCACTTATACAAAAAAAAAAAAGAACATATAGAATCATACGAAACGAAATAAACTAATACATACTATTGATGCTAAGCAATAACATGAATGATAAACAAGAAAAAAAAAAGGAATCTCTTTTTTTTTCTTTTTTTTCTCTTTTCCTTTTTCTACTTCCTACATCTGTTGTGAACATGCTTTGTTTTCTTTTTAAAATATATACTACTTTTATACATAGACACACATTAATTAGCAGCATATAGAATCTTTTTTTCCCCTCTTTTGTTCTCACCCTTTCAAAATCCAAAAAAAAAATGCATTATTTATATCTGCACTCGCTTTTTTTTTCTTTTTAATGTGTTCGGCTCT
>AUXH01000494.1:0-14453 GCA_000482145.1 Strigomonas culicis | reverse complement strand
ATATATATATATATATATATATATATATATATATATATATATATATATATATAAAGCAAGTGCGGTAGCACCAAATCGTCAAGCACTACACACGTTTCGTGTTGTCTCTACTAATTTCTCTCCAAAGGGACAATTCCAAAGCACCAATAGCTTTTGACTCGCTTGCAACAAACTCAGCTAGACTGTCTGATAATCCCATTAACTGGAGTAAATCAGCTATCGAGTCCGACACTTCCTTACTGGTAGTGTGCACGGGCCAGTGACCATACCTTGTGTCATAAGAAGACGCAAAAGAGATACTGTCATCAAAAAAGCGGTTGAGTTCTTGAGGGGAATTGGAAAGGGGTGGGACGGTAGTATTGCCCACAACAACGTTGACAAGTTCTGCAAATGTTAAATTAGGACCTCTGTAGAATTGATCGTGAATGCTCTCAGGTCCTTCAGTGGGATCGATATTCCCTTCAAAGAAGCATGCACTGTCAAACACAATCTGCCCGCACAAGGATCTGCATCCTACGTCAATGGAAAAAGGGAACAGACTACTGGAGCTTGTAATAAAGCATCGAAAGCGTGTTCCAAGAGTACGGTTTGACTTCAGCGTTCGTTTTTTCCCAGTGCTAGTGCTTGAATTCTGATCCTTACGAACACTTGGAACACTATTCTTTCCATTTCCACACACAAACATACTAAACAACGGTGTCTCCTTAATTAAGAAAAACTGTGGATTCCCGATACGATGACTCAAATCAAATTGACTTGGAATTGTACGAGAGTGTCGTCTGATTACAGAGAGTGCCATTTTAATTGGATGCCACTTGACTCCTTACATATGTAGCTTTTAAAGAAACTATAGTAACAAATCACACGCAAAAATAAAAAAAAGAGTACAAGCGAGAAAAAAAGAAATGATTGAGTTATAGATTTACGTCTCTTCTTTCTATAGGTCAAATCACACATGTTACCAAAAAAAAAAAAAACATCATTTGAAGCCTGTAATGCATATATTTCTTTTTCTTTTATCCTTCTTCTGAAATACAACATGATCTGCGCCAACTCAAGTATAAAATAGTGAATTAAAAAAGAAAAAGCAATACCCAATTAAAGCCAGTGCAGAGCGAACAAATTACACTCCATATTTTCTATACACCCATTCTTTATTGTCTAAAGGGCATACATTCCTCGTTTTTAACCAACGAGATATACAGTGAGTGTGGAAGGCATGATTGCAGACACCCCAGGCTACATTACAATCTGTTGGTAGTGCTCCCTGATTTGCCTGACATTCAATACAAACGTCCATGATATGATTTCTACAAATCGCACATGTGTCCACCTGAATATCCCAAGACCACAGAGCCACGGCATTCCACTTTTTCAGTTGAAATCGCTTTCCATCTGTCAGATCCCCAGATTCTTCAATATTTGCATCCTGTTGGGTAGTTTCGACCTTATCGTTCTGATCCTTTTCTGACATCTGATTCGTACCTGTTTGATTCTTGCCCTCGCGTATTTATTAATTATGGTTATTATAATTCCTATAATGTATACTGTTTTTTTTTTTTTTTTGGTTGTTATATATAAGAAAAAAAAAAAGTATGTATAGAGAGAGAGAGACCATTGCCCATATGTACATATGTGCATAAACAAGTGCAATACAAAATGTGTAAAGGCATGCACGCACGTGCACACTCACAAACAAACGAAAAAAAAAAGAGAGGGAAAAAAAAAGACAATCGTCACAATTGGTTTGTGCATTAATGCAGTAGAATTTGCTTTACACTCTGTTATTATGGCAACATTATTTGGTTGTGCTGACTTGAAACATTTTTTTCCTTTTTGAAGATAAAACATGCTTTCACTGTCAGACATAAACCTCAAGTCTTTACCTTTTTCTTCGAAATGTACCGTTTACAAAAACTTTATCCATTCTCTTTCCATTTTTTCGATTTTCAATGCGATTACAGTGATAAGTGACTGGATATTCAGGAGTTTCCTCCATTCCCGCTTTGTCAGCTAGTTTGTGCAAAACCTCCTTGTCGAAAAAAAACTGCGTGGTTCCGTCACCTTTAAGGAAAAACAGTGTGTTGTCCGTGTTATTCTTCTCCTGGAATCTAAAGAAATTATGATCTGGGAAGGCATAATCTCTAATAAACAGTACACCTTCTGGCTTCAGTACACTGCAAAGCTGCTCAAGCGTTTCGACCATTTTATGCACAGTTGGTATAGCAGAGAGCACAAAAACGAGAAAAATGGCATCATACATTTTGCCCTTCATGGAGGGCACATTATGGCCAATTACATGCAAAAGATTTTCCTTTGCTTCTTCACACTTTCGTCGTTTCGCTTCATGGTTATCTTCATCTTGCTGTACGTGAAGGCTCTTGGTAATATCGTGCTGGAACAGATTAAGCCTTTTTGAATTTAAAAAGTCAGTGACATGAGGATTAGAGGCAAAGTGTCGAATAGCCGACGCAGAGATATCAAATCCTACAAACTGCGTCGTTGTTTCTGGATACTGCAAGAGAAGTGGAATGAGTGTGCTTCCAGTGCCGCACCCACACTCCAAAATATGGATATCACTTTTCGTATCTGCAGCTAAGAACTCTTTAACTAAGGGAAATGCATGTATAATGTAGTTTTTCAGCGGAAAATGATGTTGACTTGTAGAAAAATGTTTTTCCCAAAAGTTGTCGCCTCCTTTTTTTTCGGTTTCAAGCGCGGCGGCAGGCAAGTCCATTGCATTCAAAACAGCGCTTTGGTAGTTAGTGACCTGCTGCTTCTGTGTTTCACTCAAGGAAGAAAGCTTTTCTTCAATTGTAAAATCATTAGCATGAAGTTTCACATTTTCAGCGGGCGTGAACGACCCACCTTGCTTTGTTTTTGGAATGTGAATCGTTTCCGACATCAGTACTTTGATAAAAATATATATATATATATATAGACGCGTGCTAAGAAAGGGTGGAATAAGAGAAGTATAAAGAGGGAGAAAACAGTACGTAGCACAAGCATAGTGGCGATTATATGGTTGGGTGCTCGGCGCGGGCGTCGCCGGGGTTTGGGCGCCGGGGCGGCGCGGTTCCGGCGGTGCGCGCGCGTTTGGTTCCCCCGCGAAGCAAGAGGGGGGGGGACCCCGGCCTCGCATCCCTTTTTTTCACCGCCTCGCGCGGGTCCGCCCCCCGGGCGCGGGCCCGGGGCGTCGCGGAAAAATACCGAGCGCCTTCTCTTGCGGCCAGCATCAAGGGCGCGGCCCGATCCCAAACGCGTGGAAACGGGTCGCCCCGCGTTGGCGGCCCTTGCTTTTTCGCGGCGGGTTTGCGGCGGCGGCGCGGCCCCCCGCCCTTCTTAGGCGGGCCCGTGCTTGTGGGAATGGGCCGTGGGGGCACCCTCGGCCCTCTTTGGTGCCGTGGCGCCGTGGCGCCCTGTGGTGTTTTTTGCGTCATGGCCCTGGTGGCTGGGGGCCCCTCTGTGACGACGTGGGCTTCTTATGACCCAAAGGGCTCCTTTCTTCCCGCGTTTTCTGCGTACACGTTTCCTTTTCCAAGCTTCGCGTTTCGCAGGAACGTTTCAGTGTATTGCATACAGTTTTTTTTTTATTATATTTATATCCACAGTATAAAGGACAACTGTGCAAGCTTTAATTGTTTCTTTTATCTTTGAGTCTGCTTGTGTTTGCACATACTCACAACTAGGTACAGATCCATTCATATTTGTTATCATTGTTGTATAGCTAAAGAAGTATGATCATGCAGTATGAGAGACATACATAAGTGTAACTGATAATCGTGCAAAATGAACATTGTTACTATTAATGCTTCGATTTCCGCTTTATCTACATCACTCACTTGTAGTTTGTTTTTGTCAGTTTTACTTTTTATTTGTACTTCTTTTTAATTGTTTTTTTTTTTTCTCCCCCGATTTTTTTAACTGGCCACTAGTTGGCATTCATTTCAAGAAACAAGGAACACTTTCGCTATAATGGAATCTTGGCATAAACCTTTTTCATTCATATCCCTTTATCTCCTTGTTACGTGCACGGCATTATTTTTGGCTGTCTGTCCCACACATGGTGGAACGGTAAACTCCATCACCGGCAGTTTTACCGTATCCAACCGTGAGCTCGATGACATTGTGTACAATGTCAGCACAATGACCAGTTCTTCAGACCAGTCGGTCAACTCTATCACGGACTGCACGATTAAGGGGGGCGGCATTGGATTCACCGGCTTTTCGAGCTCTGTCGCTGAGACTTCCATTCCTTTGTTCAACCTAACGATTTCTCGGTCAACTGTCACCGATGCGACCATCATCATCAAAGGATACTACCCCTCCTACTCGAACTTGATGATCTCGTATACTACGGCAACAATGCAGGGTACCACCCCTTTGTACGACTTTCAAAATCTTGTGCTTCGAAACTATGTGATTGTCTACATATACGAGACAACTGCAACGTGGAGCAACGATGGAACTGGTGGTGTTGTGCTCCGCATGGGCGGCGCGGAAAGACAACTTTTCAAGTCATACTGTGGCCTCTACATGGTGAACACGTACGCTACGTATGCCGCGCACATACTGCACCACGCAAAGCCGCAGTGCGCTGCTACGACGCACTGCTTGGATATTTACCAAGGACTGTTTGCTATTGATGTCGCGAAGTGTGTGAAATGCACGGGCGAGTTTCTCCGAGGTGATCACACAGCTTCCTTTATCACCGGTGGTACTCATGGCGTGGTGCGCATCTCCAACTGCACGTCCACAGGAGGTCAGGCGTTCATCGGAGCTGTAGGGGTTGTTTCGTTCGAGTTTTCTTTGGTTTCAAACTTGATGTTGTACGGTATAACGACGGATGGTAACCTTTTGGCTTCCGGCACAGTTGTACCGTTAGTGGCAGGTTCCGGATACTTTTCGTTCATGCACATTAATGTAGCCTCTCTCGGGAATTCAAATACATTCCCAACGATAACTTCCAGCAATAATACTGTCTGGATGGGCAACCTTACCTTGGGTGGCACACTTATGTCTTCCGTCACAGACTTGAGCGCGAAGAGTATCACCACCAACTACTTCTTGGACCCGTACAGTGCGATCCAAGCTGCGTCGGGAACCACAGGCGATGCAGAAGCGGTAGGATCCCCTTCCTCCGTATTCTGCGCGCGCCCCGGCTGGAACAGTGCTTCGTGGGAGGAGTTCAAAACTTGGAAACGCGCTAAGTGCAACTGCGCGAGTGGTACTTATGGACCTTACTGCACTCCGGTCATGGACCCCATCTTGTACTATGTGAACTACACTCCAAAAGACACAAGTCCTAACCGGCTCATTATCATTATCGCTGCCGTCATCGGGGGCTCCATCTGCATTGCGATTATCGTGCTGCTTTTTGTATGTTGCTGCTGCCGAAAGAAGAAACTAAATCGTCATAACTCTCGTTACAGTGCTTCCAGCAGTCGTTCTCAACTTCGGCATCGAAAGGGATCTATGTGTGGCCGTACAAACTCTCAAGGCTCTTTTCAATACAGTAGGAAAAACTCGTCGTCTATGATGCGGCGCACCAATTCTCAGAGCTCCATGTCGAGTCGCTACGACGATCCAAGGCCTATGCGGCGCACCAATTCCCAGAGCTCCATGTCGAGTCGCAACGGCGATCCAAGGTATGTGATGCGGCGCACCAATTCCCGGGGCTCCATGTCTGGTTACAACGACGATCCAAGGCCTATGCGGCGCACCAATTCCCAGGGCTCCATGTCGAGTCGCAACGGCGATCCAAGGCCTATGCGGCGCACCAATTCCCAGGGCTCCATGTCGAGTCGCAACGGCGATCCAAATCGTATGATGCGGCGCACCAATTCCCAGGGCTCCATGTCATCTTCTCGGCAAAACTCATTCAATCAAAGGCGGAGTTCTTCCAACCGAATCAATTATGCGGATTACGACGATGGAGATTGTGATGTATGGAATTAAACAGTCTGTTAGAGTGCTTTCGAGAAACAGTTCGTCATTGTGGGAGGATGACAGTACACTCTCTTTCCCATGCGTGTGCTCACAATTGACACCGTTTTTACGCTGTATAATTCTTTTTCACTTTTCGTTTTGCTTTTTACTGATATAGAGACTACTTGTTTTTTTTTCTTTTTTAGTATTTCAGTAAACCTACTTGGGCTCACTACGTCGTTATGTAAATACTCCTCTGCACATTTTTTCTTTTTTCCTTTTTTGTTCCATCTTTGTTTGTGTTCTTTTCTCTTTTTGATCTTTATGTGTCTATTTCTTTTCCCCTTTTTTTTCATTTTTGTTCTCGTTTTTTTTAAATTTCCCTCTTTTTTTCATTTTCGTTTATTTGAGTTCCTTTCAAGCATAAAAGTGTTAATATTACTTTCTCTTTAAATCTCTTTCCACCATGAATTAACCATTTCTCTTGGTAAAGTTTTTATATCTGTTTCCCCGTGAAGGATTCTCTCCACGTGGATCTTGGGGTTTTCACTACTATTAGTGTGTACTGATGAACAATGTCTTGTCCGACAATGCATGTTCCTCCTTTCTTTTTACCCTTCTTGTTTTCTCCGTTTATCCATGATGAAGGAACTATCAACCCTCCTTTTAATCCAACATGATTATCGTACATCTGCAGTTATAGAGAGGCCTCTATTTGTGTACGGCTTGTCAGATGTGCGTGTCACTGGGTGCATTTTTCACATGCATCTGCTCCTAACACCTTCCGTTGGATGAACAGTGTTCCCTTGATCACTGAGTTAACTGTTGCTGCACAACGATGAGTAGCCTCTATCTTGCTGTTCAACTGGAAGGTAATGGAACCGTTACTATTGGCATCATTGTTGCTCTGTATTGTATTTCGCAGGCCGTGTGTACATTAGATCATCCTGCACTCGAAGAAGATAGGGCTGATCACGTGTGGTGTGCGTGATGACAAGGGATGAAAATGGTTGCGTTGTGCTGTATAGAGTTATGGCACTCCTCCGTATTAGGTAGCTTTAACGCTCTACAAGAGTGTCAGTAATTGAAGAAACTAGCACGTGAGGTATGTGAGGCGTTGGTCTGCACTGGACGGTGTAGAGAAGCGTACATCACTGGAAATAGTTTCAAGTAAGGCAGGAGGAGATGTACTAGCTGACACTTTTTACACTCTGTGCGCTCATGACGGGGACCGCAATGGACTCTATCCACTGTAAGTGCAATTTTCGCACCATCCGTTCTTGCTCAATGTTCAATGCTTACTGCTGTATACTATATTTTTTTAGCTTTTTTTTTTCCATTCCACTGCTACATCCAATTGTGTACAAAACACCTAAAGAAAGCAAACCACACTCTTTAGGAGGTACCCGTATATATAGTTGTTTAAGAAGAAATCTGCGATGCTCCATTTAAGCTCTTATTCCTCTGTTTCTGTATTCTTTTTTTTTCATTTAGATTATTGCTTTCTCACTTTCTTTCTTTTTTTTTTCGTTCAAAACTATCTTTTTTTTTCTTGTTTTTCTACACACTCAAGTTACCATGAGTCGAGAGTCCACTTTTTTGTTGGCGGTGCTTGTGCTACTGGTGCACACAGCCCTGCCTATTGCCGCTGACATCACTGTGAGCATAGAAGGGTCAATGACAGTTGAAAAAGGCGATTCCAAGTACAACGGTATGACATATGCTATCACTGGCATGACGAAGGCCATAGCAGTTGCGGTGGTGCGTATTGCAGATGCGGAAGTGACTGTAAAGGGGTTGCGTTTTCTCGGTTATACCAGTGCCCCCAGTGCTAGAGTGTATGCGCTGAACTTGTCGCTTGCAAACACGATGGTGACGGACAGCACCATCACGCTGCAAGGCTATATGCCGCGCTACTCGAGTCTCTTTTTCTCAAATACAAAGGCCACTATGAGCGGCACGACACCCCTCTTCCTTCTCACGAATCTGGTGCCGCAGTACTACGTCATCATCAACATTGTGGATACGACCGCCACCTGGCCGGCGGCCGATACAGGCGGGGATGTACTGCAGTTTGGCAAGACGGTCGCACTGATCCCACAGTACTACAGCGCTTTCTACCTCACTCGCGCCGATGCCTACAATGCCGCCCACATTTGGCACGTGAATCCAGCTGCTTCCAATTCCGTCAACTTTGTGGATGTGCGGGATTATTCGATGCTTGCGGTGGACTATGTCAACTGCCATAACTGCAAGGGCGCTTTCATCTACTCCTCGAATTGGTGGGCATCGGCCGTGGTGGGATCGGCCCACTGCTACGTGCGCTACTCCAACTGCACGCAGACAGGCGGGCAACCTTTTTTCGCCGTCACCGGTCGGACAGGATTCCTATTTGGCGCTGATTACAGTAACATTGTCTTCTCGGGTATTACCACGGAAGGCCCCCTTTTTCAGTTTCCTTCGTCTGCCGCCAAGTGCTCCATCAAGGACTACACCACGTTGACCATCATGCACACTAATGCAGCTTCTATGGGCGTTGGAGATGTAATGTTCCCCACCTACGTGAGGGGGGACTTCCCCGCGATGAGGCATTCTCACTGCTTTATGGGCAATATCACTGTGGGCGGAACCTATATCAATACGTTTAATCTTTACAAGAGCCACCGTCTTTATCCCATGTATCTTGTAGATCTGTACAGCAAGTTCTGGACAAATGGCCCTGGTTTTGACATCAATAGCATGTCGCAGCGATATCATTACACTTACGGAGATTACACGGCTGCGTATTGTGCGATGGGTAGTGGCACAGCGAGCATTGACGTCGAAACACTTGGCATTGACACGAACGGCGGCACACTCTGGACACGGCCGAAGTGCGTGTGCGCCAGCGGCTACTGGGAACCCTATTGCACACCGGTGTACGACCCGCTGCTGTACTACGCCGGCTACACCTTTTCCATTCCTGATTGTGCGGTGGAGAACTGCACGAAGTGCTGGTGGGGTGAGGCGTACAGGTGCACAGAGTGCGAGCCGAACTTCATGCTGTACACACCCACGTGGAGCTGCGTGCCGAACATTTGCGGCGACTGTCCGACAGACGACGGCAAAAACTACACCTACACGGAGGGCGTGTGCGTGGAGAACACGGTAGTGAACTGTGACCGAGTGAACATTAACGGCACGTGTGTGGCGTGCAGTGAGGGCTACTCCTTGTACAACCAGGCGTGTGTCAAATGCAATATGGAAAACTGCGCGCTCTGCTCCAAAGAGAACTTCTGCTACCAGTGCAACACGGACCAAGCGTTCGTCGTGGATAGCAGCGGCAAGTGCGCCTACTGCGGTGACCACTGCACAGCGTGTACGAGCTCTGGCTGCATTGGTTGCTCGGCTGGCTACACTCTAACCAGTGGCGAATGCACGGCGCTCTGCAGCCTCATAGGCTGCAGCACATGTGCCAGTGCCACCACGTGCGCTCAGTGCAACACAGGGCTGACGCTCCTGTCGGACGGCACGTGCTCGTGCGGCATTGCGCACTGCGAAACATGCTTTAACAGCGTGTGCAAGGAGTGCGACGAAGGCTACTTCTACAACATGCTCAATAGCACCTGTGATTTGATCACTTCTTCGCTTATGAACGCCAGCGGGAAGACACACGTGAGACTCCAGACACTTGTACTTGCCGCTACTATCATCGCCCTGACTGCTGTGCTACTGTGACTCTCCTCCCTTCCCCCCAAACAGGTGCTAACTCTTCTTGTTTGCACTTGCAACTACGAGGATCTACTTGAGCAATGTAGAGGCACGCAGATGCAGCAAATTCAAGTGTGAAACAACTTCATGTGTCTACGAAGAACTGGGAAACTCAACGGAGAACATGGGTCGTGAAATGAGATTCAGTGTAGTGATCTCAAAGACAATGTGGACATGTGGTGCATGTTATTACATGTTTCTGTGGAGCAGTTTGCTTTACATAGAGGGTGACCGTATGATTCTCTTTACAGTGCTTTCGCTTGTATCTCTCTCTTTTTATACCATATAACTTTTTTTTTTCCTTTTCATTGCATGCATCTCAAAATGCTCTACTTCCCATTGGTACTTCTACAATTAACGTACACGATTTCCCAATGTTTTTTTTTCATTTTTTTTTTCACTTCACTTTTTTTACAATGTATTGCAGTTTATGTTTAATTTTTTTTTCTCATCTGTTTTGGTAGTGGAATTTGCTTCTTTAGTACCTCACTTTTCTTAGTGAGTGACCTAGAAAGAATATATGAATTCCTATTAAAGCAAAATCCAGTAACGAGAAACAAACTGGGGAAAATAAACAAACAAATGCTATTAATGTTGAGCAGCATAAAATCATACCGACGTATTCATATCTTTTGTTTTGCCATTTGGCTTAATAAAAACAAATATAACTATCTTTATGAGCCTTTTACGGCTCTCTTTTTTTCTGGACACTGATTTTTTTTTTTTTTATAGTAGTGTAACTCATTTCACATTCATTGTTTAATTTGTAGAGAACATAAGCGCATGTTGTCCTATACGTCATCCTTTTTATCAATTGTTAATTTATTATATATAGTTGATGTTTCTATCAAAGTCAAGCATACATTAGAAGATTGTTTCACATACTGCGAGTAACACTAATGAATACACACATATATTGTATTCACGAGTTGAAACTGGTCTCTCAGTTGTTAGAAGTCACACTTTTGCTTACTGTTGATTCTCATATGTATAAAAAGTGATAGTTTTTTTTTTATGGTTCATTTTTTAGCTCTAACTTTAAAAGTGTGTTGTACATCGCCTTTTTTCGTTAGATTTTTTAAAATGCCGACATGATTTTTGAGATATCAGTTATTATAATCTTCTTATAATTTATTGAAACAACATCTCATGAATAGAAATAAAGAAATGTAGAAATATAGTTAGTTCTTTCTGTTTTATTATTATTATTATTATTATTTTCCTTTCCTTTTTTTTTTCGCATAACGATGATCTGCTACATTCAGCTACATCAAACGAAAAGAGCGAAATAGTGTAACTGTTTATGCGGCGTACGTGTGTTCACGCTTTGTAGAGTTTGTGAGCTTCGTATCCATCGTAAAAAGACTAAAAGAAAGTAGTTGTCTTAATTCCTACGTGTTTTAGAGGGTTGAGGGGTTGAATAGCTATTCTCTTTCATTCTCCCCTCTTGTATAAAAAAGACGATGTGTTACATATGTGCACTGTTTGATGCGTCTCCCTTTCTTACACTTCCTCTTTAGTACTAGAACTGTTTCTCCTTCCTCTTAGCGTCTGTAGTTATTTGCGTTTCCAACATTCATCCTATACACAAAGGGTTCCGTTGTTCCTCGGTTCACTGGTACGCTACTGGCATCAGGTTGCTCAGCTCAAGGAGGTGCGAATGTAAGGCCTTACTAAAAAGGTGCATGACCCTGATACCTTCATGTTGATTGTCTTTCACCTATAAATAAATCAGTACATAGAGCCTCTTTTTTCTTCTTCTTCGTGTATATTCGATACTGGTCTTGGTGCAAAAGGATGTTGAAGGTAGCACAGCAGAGGTGCGCGATTTCCTATGCGATTGCAGTGAGTGTAAAGGTGCTTGTGTAGAGAGGACGCTGTTGATGACTACTGTGGCATCGCCGCGGCGCCTGGGCAATCCTATATATGCTTCAGTTCGGTCACCCAATTGCGCATGTGACGTAAGTGTAGTAGAACTAGAATGTGAGGGTTATGCTCAACACACACATTGTTCACCACGTCCGACGTAGTAAAGCCTTTGTCGATAGGCGACGGTGTGACTCTATCACACCTTCATGTTTCTTTTTCTACCCTTGTGGCTACACTGTGTATTTGATTTGTTGTGAGATGAGGCACATTGCAGGCTTTCGTTTCCGTATCGTCGTTCACTCTACTTGAACATATACATACACCTACAACCAAAAATACAACGCCACGCATTCATGTGTTACTCTGTGTGTGTATGGTTCAAAAAGATGCTTATCAAGTATAAAAGCTCAGGAATATATGACTGATAGCTAATGATTAGAATTGCTATGGCGCTACGCAACAGGTGTTGCATGACAAAGCCGGTTCGCACTAAGGGCCTCACGCGGCTCTGACAAGGGCAATACGACCCCCTGTACGTGCGCAACGTTGATGTAATGAATCCTGTGCATTCCTGATCGCGATTGCGTGGATGCCGGGAAAGGAGCACGATCCCGAAGCGCACGTGCAGCCCGTGGCTTTCCAGCCCGAGATGGAGCTCAAGGCCACCTTCTCCCGCGTGGTACGCGGAAAAGAAGCGGGCCCATGGACGTACTGTTCGGAGGAAGAGTAAAACGAAAAACAGAAATACAGGATGGCGGATATCCCCAAGGATGAAGACACCTTATGGAATCTCCAATAAGGACCCTTTTTCTTTTCTACAGATTATGCTACCCATAGAGAATAACGTACTTACTCATAGAATTCAGATGTTGTTTTTTATTGTTTTTCTCATTTTGTAGCAGTTCTCATTGAATGACGTATTGTGTGCGTGTGAATGCTGCTCCAGTCGTGTATCCATCAAATATGGATCCTCTCTCATCCACTCTTCTACGTTTCTTCAAAAAGTGAGGCTTGTGATGGAAAGCTTCATGGGGACGGTCTGATATCACTTTGTTGACCGACCCGACACGCACCGGCGAGTGCTGTGAGCTCCACAAAGGACCATCATACTCGTGGCGCGTACGGAACTGGCCCCTCCGCCGTGTTTCTCACGTCTACAGCCTGGTCGGTCAGTTCTCAAGTGTAGAGAGCATGTAAACACCGCCTAACAGAGATCTGGATGTGGCTGTTGCACGTGGAAAATGGTCTAGACTGCTCGTTGTTCATTTTTCGAACACGGAGGACCAATGCGAGACGTGCGCCACTAACTATAAGCCGAGCAGCGACAAGAAAACGTGCAGCGAAATGGTGTGCCAAGTGAGCAACTGTGTAAAGTGTGTCACGAACATGGAGTACGAATGTGAGACGTGCGCCAGTAACTATAAGCTGAGCAGTGACAAGGAATCGTGCAGCCAGATGGTGTGCAAGGTGAACAACTGTGTAACGTGTGTCACAAACACAGAGGACCAATGCCTGACGTGCGCCACTAACTATACACCGAGCAACGACAAGAAAACGTGCACCAATACAGCAACAGATACACCGCCAAACGACGACACGACCGCGAAGAATGCGACGAACAGCATGTTTTCCACCGCTGCCATTGTGGGTCTCATCTGCGGTGTACTTGGCCTGCTCATTCGTGTGCTAATCGCTGTGTGTTGCTGCTGTCGAAGGAAGAAGAAAGAGGATGAGAGTGTATCTTACGACGAAACACCTTCTGGGTCTTTCATTTTGAGGAGCCATAAAGACTCTGACAACTTCATCCCGTGCTACAACGACAATCCATTAAGTGGACCTTCGCAGAGTAGCTCAGCAGACTCCGCGTCGTATTACAACCAAAATCCTCTAACTCTGCTTTCGCGGAATAACTCACAGCGGTCCATGTCATCTTACAGCGAAAATTCACTACCTATGTTTCCGCAGAATAACTGTCAGGACCCCATGATGGTTGATGACGAAGATCTATATGAGCCATGCGAAAACGTACAAACGCAGCCGGTGTACCCGAGAGCCAGTTTCATGCGGCAGACCAGCAGTGGAGGAATGGGGGGTTCCATGAACCAGCTTCAGTACGTGGATCTTGAATGTAATGGAGCGTGCTTCTGAAGTGCACTTAACTCTACTGAGAGGGAAGGAGTGGGATTCTCTTCCTACTGCATTCACTTTTTAATTTCTTTTTTTTTTTATGTGTTTTTTTTTTCTCTCAATTTGTTTTCCTTTATTTTCATTCGTCCCCTCGAATTATCATACATAGTTTGTGAATGTATTTGTTTTCCCGTTTATTTCCATTTCTTTACTTTTTTTTTAAGCGTACAAAAAAAAAAGAATGAGATTTACAGAGTAGGCAAGAAGTGTAATGAACAAGAGAACAATTACTTATCGATCGTGATGTGTGTATTATGGCAAATTGTGTTCATTTATTTCATTTTCCTCTTCTCTAATTCAAGAGAATTCTTTTCTTTTCTTTTTGATAATGCGTCTGGCCCACCCCTGCACCGTGCCACGACAAGGATCCGTTTTTTTTTTTTTTTGAGAAGATAGAGCATCTCTTTTTCGCACATCGCATGCGGTACAGATAAGCCAAACAATTTGATGGTAAATTTGATGCGGTAAAACAGAGACAAAACAAATAAGTGCGTAGTTTAATGTATTCCATCGCTTGTGATGTATGAATGATGAAAAAAGCTCACACATAATGAAATGCATTGTTACCTCGGTTTTTTTTTTGGTGTTCTTAAGAAGTTGGAACGCAGCTGAACAGATTAGTTCAAGTACTGCCAGTAAGACGGTAAATGTATTATATAATACTAAGTACATCATCTGTATATACATCTATCTATCTATCTATCTATCTATCTATCTAT
>AUXH01000493.1:0-14484 GCA_000482145.1 Strigomonas culicis | reverse complement strand
CTGCGGCGTCGCCGGCAGCGGCAGCGCGGGCGCGGCCGCGTCGGCGCCGGTCCGGCTGCGGTCGCGCGCCGCCGCCTTGGCGGGGCCGACGCGGTGCGGGCAGTGGCGCTCCGCGTGGTGGGTGCAGCCGAAGAGCCGCACGACGCCGCGGCGCACGTGCTCCGCCGCCGGCGGCGGTGGGGTCGCGGCGGCACCGGGCGGGTGGTGCATGGCCACGTAGGCCGCCGCGTAGGCTTCCGCCGCCGCGTGCACGTCGCGGAGGTAACCGCGCGCCGCGACACGCTCGTTGCGGAGCGGGTCGAGATAGTGTGTGTAGCGGACGGCGGCCGCCGGCTGCGCGTAGGCCGCGTCCGCGGCGGCGTGGAGCAGCTCCCGCAGCCGCACGAGGGAGCCGCGCGCGTAGCAGGCCGCGAGCGCGCGCGCCACGTGCGCCTCGGCGGTCTCGCCCGCCCCACGCGGTGGCAGCCCGCTGCCGCCGCGCAGCCACTCGAGGAGCGCGTCGCGCGCGGCGCCCTCGCCGTACAGCTCCGCGCGGAGGTACGAGGCGAGGGAGAGCACGCGGATGTGCTGGCGCAGCCGCACCACTTCGTCCTCTAAGGAGTTGAGGTCCGTCGCACTGGGGGCGCTCACGGTGGTCATGGAGGTGTCCTGTTGGTTTTTCTACTTCCTTTACTCAACTTATTGAAGGGAAGAGGGAATGGGGAGAAAGAGAACAAGACCAAACATAGTTATGCATTCATTATACTTTTTTCTTTTTTTCTTGTTTTTTTTTTTAAAAACGTGTCGCTGCGTTAGAGCTAACAGCATCCATATAGCGGATGATTATTTTTTTTTGGTTTTGTTTTGAGTCTAATAACTACATACAGGTTGTCAATATAGTGTTTGATTGTTCTTGTGTTCTTCCCCACGTGCGTCAGCCAAACAAACAAACAGACATGGACATCTTCATATATACACACAAACACACACACACACACACAGACTTATATAGATGTGTGTACACATTGCAGCAACTTGGCTTTCGTATCTAAATTACATATTGTACTCAACGGGTCGCCTTCTTTTCTTTTTTCGTTCTTGCCGTCTTGCGCGCTACTGCAGCTGTCCCGCGTCGGTCGGCAGCGACTCTGGCGCCGCGTCCTTGTTGGCTAGGAGGTACTCCGCCAACCAGCGCAGCGGCTCCGCCGGTTTTGTCTTGGCGAGGAGCGTGAGCGCGGGCAGCAGCGCGGACTTGAGCGCGCTCTGCACGTACTCGCGCGACTGGACGTGGGTCGGGATGTCCTCCGGCAGCATCTGCGGAAAGAGCAGCGCGACGGCCTGCCGCGCCCCGGCGGCGGTGCGGTTGACGAACACAAAGTCGTTGCGCCACAGCGGCGCGGCGGCGATGCGGCCGCCGTCGGGCGCGTCTGCACTAGGGGCGCCGGCCGCCGGCGCGCTGCTGGGGGCGAGCTCGCGCAGCAGGTCTGTGTACTCCGCGTCCTGCAGCAACTCCTCCAGGAAGGCGAGGAGGGTCGCGTGGCAGCCCTCGCGCGCGAGAACGAAGAGGTAGCAGGTGCCTACGAGGTCGCTGGCGGAGGGACCGGCGATGGCCGCGGTGGTCGCGCAGGGCTCCTGCAGGTAGGGCGGCACGTAGTCCAGTGTGATGGAGAGCTTCTCCGCGAGCTCCGGGTTCAGCAGCTGCTGCGCCTCGCGCACGATGATGAAGCCCTTCTCGTACAGCTTGTATTTGAGGTAGTGCACTAGCGCCGGGCACTGCGCGGCGACCGGCGTCAGCAGGAGCGGCGCCTTGCCGACCGCGGGGGCGGCCTTTGCGGGGTCGGTCATCGGTGGATGCGGGGGTAAGCGGTGGGGTCTAACAACGGTGTGTGACTCACGCAGCAGTGCGAGCGTAGGAGAGAAAGAAGGGGAGGAAGAAGAAGGAAAAAAAAAAAACATAATTTGAGTTCATACAAGAGACAGTCACGAAAGAGTATTCGCTTATAAGCCGTGCATAGTGAGAAGAAGAAAAAACTGATACGTTTCTTATAGTCTTCATTTCGTTGTTGTTATTCATGTCAGTATTTTTAACCGTATTGCGATTAGACATGTTAAAGAAAAGAAAAATACACAAACAACAACAACAAAAAAAATCCGACAGAGAAAAAAACTAATTACTTTTTGCGTGATGATCAAGAGGGATTGTCGTATTCAAGTATTTTTTTTTGTGGAAGTATAATTTTGGTACTCTGTTCAAAAGTGAATGTACATCTGTAGGAAGAGGGGTGCATAGCACTAAAAAAAAGTGAAAAGAGAAAACACATGGAGCGCATTCGTTTTCTTCTACCCCAAGTGTTTTCTTTTGGTTAACGTCTTTACATCTCGTGCGAACTGTCCCAATGGACAGGAAAAAAAAACGAAAGAGAGAATGAAGGATCAGAATAAAGTATAGAGAAAAGCAAAACAAAACAATGATCTCATAGACAAAGAATGACCAGTAAAGCATTATATATACATTTACATGTTAAACACAGATGTGTATATATATATATATATATATATATATTGTATTATCACTATTATTATTAGAGAGCATGTCGGCACTTCCCCCCTTTGAGTTTGACACACTGCGTTATACTCACACAGGGAAAACAACAACAACAACAACAATAACCAAGCAATCTAGAAAGTGTATGAAAGAAAAGAATGAGGTTTGTTATCCGTTCTTTTCCTTTCCCTTTTTGTTTCTTCTTCTTATTCCTTCTTTACACATTTTATAAGAGACAATAAGAAGAATATAAACAGCAAAAAAGGGAAGGAAAAAAAAGAATTAATGACCATTATAAAAACATATCTTACATTGGTGTGTGCTGAGACCGCTTCAGGTAACTCAGTATGATAATAATCACAAGAATACACTAGAATGATGTAAACACACACACACACACACACACAGAAAAAAAGTGAAAACCAAAGAAACAAACCTCTGTTGTTCCTTTCCTTATGAGGGTCAATATGTGCGTTTATCTCAGATTACTAGTACGTTGTTCACAACCTACATGCATTGTTCAAGAAATGGAATAGATAATAATAATAGTAATAAAACACTGCCGCAGCAATGAAAAGAAAAAGAAAAAAAAGGCGTATATATATATATATATATATACAACAACAGCAACAACAAAAGAAGATATAGAACAAGCAGAGCTAGAACGACACAAAAAGCAGACTAGCAAAACAAACAGTCTTTCCTTTCTGTTTAAGAGCATATCACTACTATTTTCAAGTTCTTTCGTTGTTTTTTGTTTTTTTTACTTCTCCACGCCCTCCTACAACGGTACAGGTGATTGCGGGGAGTCTTTCTCCATGTCTGTCACGGAGCGTAACCGATTCTGCGGTGGCCGCGCCGCATTTTCTGAGGAGGGGTGCTGCGGCAGGCAGCGGGCCGGCGACGGTGACATGCACAGTTTCACGTGCACACGTGACGCAGCATCCAACGTCCGGTCCGCTCCGCGTGCGGTGTCGGTGTCCGTCGCCGCCTTCCGGGCGGGGCTCGGGATGGAGGCGTAGCGGCCGCGGGACGGCGTCTGCGCAGGGACGCCGCCACGGCCGCCGCCGGGCTTGCCCTTCTCCGCCGGGCTCAGACTAAGGGAGTGGTTGTACGAGGACTGCGAGGCAGCGCCGCACATCCCGACGTTCGTGAGACGGAAGCACACATTGTCGCTGCGCTGGGCGATGCTCGGCTCCAAGACATCCACGTTGATGCAGTGGCAGGAGCAGCTGTTGTTTTGTGCGATGTTGCCGTTGCTGCTGCTGCTGCTGAGACTGCTGCAGCTGGCGCTCTGCCGCTTGGTGTTACTCACCGCATCGTTCGTCGTCGTGGTGGTGTTACTGTGATCGAGGATGGGGTTGCCGTGGCTGCTGTAGCACGGCTGCGAGGCAGAGGCCTCCAGCGCGCGCCCAGGGAGAGGGCTGGAGCCGGACCGGCTCTGCTTGTGCTTCTCCACGTAACGTGCAAACATGGACGCGCTGCCGCGCACCGGCGGCGGCGGCGGCGTGCCGCTCTCCGACTGGCTGTCCACGGCGCTGCGACACGGGCTCGTGGGCGAGTCGCCGTACATGCGCTGCCGCATCGTCGCGGCGGCGGCCGCCACGGTCGCACTGGCGCTGAGGCGCACCGCCGCGCCGCGGTCGGACGGCGGCGGGCGGCCGCCGTCGATGCGGCGCGGGCGGGCGTGGTGGCGCTGGGGCCGCGCCGGCGGCGGGCGGCCCGCCTCCTCCTGTTGCTGCTGCTGCTGCTGCTGCATCATGTCGCCGAGCATGCGGTTCAGCGCCGGCTCGCGGCGGCTGCGCGTGGGCAGCGACCCGGCCTCGCTGGCGAGGTGCGTGTGCGACGCGCCGGAGGCGCTGGTGAGCTCGTCCTGGCTGCTGCCGCTCGTGCGGTGGTGGTAGCCGCCGCGGCCCTTCAGCGGCGACCGGGGCGTGATGGGTTGGAGGGACGGGCTCCTCTTGCCGTCGCGCGGCGCGGGGGCCGGCAGCGACTGGCCGTTCTCGGCCGTCGTCGCGCTGTTCGCGGTGTTCGTGGCGTGGGGGGCGCTGGACGAGGGAAGGATCTGCGGCAGCGCCGTCTCGCGACGGCTGGTCGCCGTGGCGCTACTCGGAGGTTGGGTGGAGAGTGTTGTGACTACTAATGCAGGTCGCTTTGATGGCGTCGGTGTGGGGGACACCAGAGCGGTCTCGGGCCCATCACGGACGTAAAGTTGCATTGTACTATTACAAAAAAAAAAAGAAAAAATAGAAAAAAAAGGGAAAAAAACTATTCAATAGGAATACGAAAAAAGAAAACAAGTATATATTACAAGAAAAGAGGATTTATAAGAGAGATTATATAACTATATAAAAAAAAAAGTAATTTTGATGTTTTTTTATTATTGATTTATTCTTGAAACAGAATAGCTAAAAGAAAAATAGTAGGAGAGGTACGAAAGATGACATTTTTTTTTTTGAAAGGAGTGAGCAACATAAGAGAAAAAGAGAGGAAAAAGAAAGCACTCAGATCTATTATCTGTAGTGCCTTTCTCCCTCTTTTTCTTTTGTATATAAATACCCGAATAAGACAGCTATCTTCTCATTTTTTTAAGTTTCTTTACCGATAAATCTTTTGTGCTTGCATGACAGAGTTGATATGCAATTAACGAACAGTTAGAGTAAATTAATAAACAAATGAAGTTGCTATGAAAGTAACAGAAAACAGAGAGCGAAAACAAAAGAAAAGAATCAGAAAAAAAAAAGTAAATATGTTGGAACTGTCCAAAGGGACACGGAAACAAGGAAAAAAACGGCTCTCTCCATACAATACAGAATCAGCCCGCATAGAACAATATAGCGGAAGATGAAGGGGAAAAACGAAAACAGAAAGAGAATCATGTTCTTTTCTGTATGGCATGTATGTGTATGTGTGTGTGTTTTCTTTACCGGCTTCTTTTATTTATTGATATACAGATACCCCCCGTTCGTTTTTTTGTTTGTTTGTTTAGAAGGTGAACATGTTCTCCGCTGTAAAACCGAGCTTCTCCAGGTTGGGCTTCACGGCGAGCTTCTCCATCGGCGGGGGTCCGCAGATGAGCGCGAGCACCTCGTCCTTCTTGTACGGGCAGTCGGGTGCGGTGAAGTCGATGAGGTGCTTGCGGCACATCGCCTCCGTCACGTAGCCGGCGTCGTATTTCCAACCCTCCGGCACGCTCTGGCTGAGCGTGTGCCACACGTGGGTGTGTTCCGGGTCCTTCGCGCTCGCCGCGTCCAGCTCCTCGCGCATGAGAATGTCATCCTCGTCCTTGTTCGCGTCGATGAGAAAGACCTTCGTCTCGTCGCCGTCCGCGCGGTGCTTCACGACGGCGCGCATTACCTGCATGATGGGCGTGATGCCGCTGCCGCCGGCGCAGCACACAAACGCGCGGATCTTGCGGCGCACCGGGGCCTTGTTCACGCCGGGCGGCGTCAGCTGCACCTGCCCCTTGCCGAGGTACTCGAAGCGGCCCTTGGGCCCGCTGAAGTCGGCGGTCTCCCCGACCTTCAGGTGCAGCAGGTGTTGCGTGAGGCGGCCGCCGTGCGGGAACTGCTCGTTCGGCAGATACACCTTCACCAGGAAGTCGACGTGGCCCTTGTCATCGTCGCTGCTGATGGGCGTATAGCTGTGCTGCACCGTCTCCGCCTTCGCACCGGTCGTGCACAGCGCGCGGATCGCGATGTGCTGGCCGATCGGCAGGCCGAGCACGTGGTCCGGCGACGGCAGCGCGAAGCGGAAGATGTAGGAGTCGTGCGAGACCTGGATGCGCTCCTGCAGCGGCCACTGGACCCACGTGCCAGGCTTCAGCGCGATCTTCACCGACTTGCCGCCGGCGAACTGCAGGTACAGGTACGCGGACACGGCGAGGACGAGCCCCGTCAGGAGATAGTTCAGCATTGCGATGAGGTTCGGTGTGGATGTGGTGCGTCTCAGCTTCACAAGCAAGCAATGGTTAGAGAAAAAGAAAAAAAACAGTTAATGATAATTATGATTTGATTTTACTAATGATGTGATTGTTCTATAGATAATAAAAAAAATAATAAATATAAAACTGCGCGAGAAAAGTACAGAAAAAGTGTAGAGGAGTGACAAGAGGAATATGTACATAAAGAACAACGAGATCAAAGAGAGTCCATAAGTGCAGGATATTATCCATTTCTTTTTTTGTTTATGTGATAACAATGATAAGAATGAAAACAAAAAGTACAGTTACATATGAGAGGTATATCGTTTCAATACGTTGATGGACATATTTTTTTTTATTGTATTCATTCCGTATTCATGTAGTCCAATATAAAATATATATAAAATAAAAGCGAAGAGCAAAAAAGAAATATAATAACCAATCAAGACACGCAATTAATACGTCTCTTTTTTCTCTTTTACATTTTCATTGGTCATACAATTAGCCACAAAAGCAGTGTGTTCAAACATTTACTAACAACATCAAAAAAGAAAAGAGAAAAACGAGTATATACGTTGAAGACCATTTGTTAGACGCTGTTATTATGTAAGAAAAAGAAAAATACCACGAATACACACACCAAAGCAAACAAACAAACAAACAAAAAAACAATTAAAAAAAAAGCGCGTGTTTGCTTAAATGAATCAATTTAATGAAGATGAAGGGAAATACGATGCAGACATTTTTTTTTTTGAAGAAGAATAAATAAACAGATACGAAAAGAAGAACAATTTGTCGTTTCTATTTTTTTTTTAAAGAAAAAGAGAAAGAGACAGTTTTCTCAGGGAAGCAAATCAAATTAAATTATATATGAGGGAAAGAAACAAAAAGGAATGTTTTCCCTCTTCTATGCTTTTTTTTTTTAAATATATTTCCCTTTGAAGGAGTCATCTCTCTCTTTTTCATTTTGTTCTCTCATGTGCATTTATTTATGTATTCTAGAAGTCGAAATTCAAAAAAAAAAGAATCCAATTCAACTTCAAAAGATTATCGAACGAATAGTATTACATATTTACATCTGTAGAAAACAAATACCAACACTGACATCGTGTTGCGATCCCTCCTCCACGGTTGCCACGAGAATGATTTACGAGTGCTTGCCCTCAGTGGCGCAGCTCGTTTTTTTTCTTTTTGTTTTCCTCTTTTTTTTCTTTAGTGGCTTCACTGTGTGCATATGTGTGCGCGCGCGCGCGTAGGTTGATTTACGTGTACGGGAATAGCTCTAAAATGGCCTCGTCCACCGACTTGCGTACCTGGCTTGTCGCGCGCGTCGAGCTGCACTCCTCATCGGCCTCCTCGTCACCAGTCGGCACCGTGAACTTCGCGTTCTTCAGCGCGTGCTGCAGCTCCCGCAGGCTATCCGGCATCCGCTTCTTCACCACCCCGCGACGGGCCTTGTTGGGCTTCTGCGGCGGCGACAGCAGCGGCAGGGCCCCGGTGGCCCTTTGCTGGCTGTCGCCCATGCTGGTGTTGTGACTGTCCCCCTCGCGCGACGGGGTGAAGGCCTGCGGCAGCACGTAGAGGGACTGCCGCAGGCGCTGCTCCTTTTCACTGTCCGGGCCGCGCTCGTCGCCGCCGTCGCGCGGCGGCGACTGCACCTGTACCCGCGACGACTCCTGCCGCAACGGCGGCTCGGGCGCCTCCGTCGGCGGCGCCTTCGGCGCGACGGCGGACTGCGGGCGGCTGAAGTTGAAGCTCGCGGCGGTGAGGGTGTGTGTGGCGCCCGCGTCGGGCGGCGGCGGCGGCGGGACCGGGAGCGTGCCGTCCGCGGTGCCGACCGGCACCGTGTGGCGCAGCTGCGCCTCCAGCAGCGCCTGGTGCACCGCCGCGTCGGACGTGGGCGACATGGGCGCGAAGGGGAGGCTGCGGCGGTCCAGCATGGAGGGCCGGCCCGCCGACTGCGCGAGCGACGCGCGGCCCTTGTCCGTGAAGGGGCCCGCCGCGAAGGCGGCCGGCGTGGACGGCGGCATCTCGATGCGCTCGATGGGGTCGTGCCGCATCATGGGCCCCGGGCCCGACGGCACGTGCGACGAGTGACGCTTGCCGCCGCTCAGGTTGTTGTTCTTCGCCTGCAGCTGCTCCTCGAAGCCGTCGCCGCCGGCCTTCTCCGCCTGCCGCACCAGGCGGTAGAAGTTCGCGCCGGGCTCCGCGTCGATGACGACGGAGGACGTGAGGCGCTTCGTGCGCGTGCTCTCCGGTGTGTTGCTGCAGTTGCTGTCGCTGCGCCCCGACTCGACGCCGAGCGGCGACGAGTCGCTGTACGCGCCCGTCCCCGGCGTCACGAGGTTCACCGGACTCTTCAGCTCCAGGCTGTGCGGGATGGAGAGGCACGCGAGGCGCGCGAGCAGGCTGCGCGCGCAGTGCCCACCCTCGCTGCTTACCTTGCTGGCGCCGGAGATGCTGAGCTGCCGCCGCACCCCCTCCGCGGCCTCCGTCGGCGGCAGAAAGACCACCACCTCGTTGTAGCCGTTCGACTCGTACATGGCGGTGAGCAGCCGCGTCGCGAGCAGACTCTCGTACTTGTGCTGCACGCTCAGGCGCTCTTCCTTCGACAGCTCCGCCCACGCCGTTGTGAAGTCGCTCGGCACAATGACGCGGCGCGATCTCTTCTTGTGCGCGTCACTCGTCGTGCGGATGAGGTTCTCCTTCGCGTAGCGCGTCGTCGGCGCGACGAGCAGGGCGTCGAGGTAGTTGGGAATCTCCAGCGTGTTATCGCACGTGTGCGAGGTGGGCAGCCGCCGCGTCAGGCGCCCGCAGTCCTCCGACTGGACGAGCTCCAGCGGGCGGAACTGGATGTGCAGCACCTCGCTGTGCATCTTGTGCGGCAGCAGCGACCGCCCCGTGATGAAGCGCAGCAGCAGCCGCTTCTCCTCCACACTGAAGTACTGCTCCATGCAGTGCACCGTCCACTTGCAGATCTCCTTGCAGTACACGTAGTTCGCGACGTTGTCGTCGAAGTGGAAAAGAAAGTACTCCTTGAAGGAGAAGCTGCGCCTCGCGTTGTCCATGCGGCCGCACAGGACGGACCGCAGCACCCGCGCGCAGCAGCTAGAGAAGAGCGGCGTCCTCACGACGGAGGTGTCGCGCAGACCGCGGAGCACGTCCTCCCAGAAGGCGCAGCTGGTGTCCTTGCCGCCCTCCATGTTCCAGACGAGCTCCGACACGAGCCGCTGCAGCAGCTGGTGCACCATCGGCCGCGTCACCTGGTTCGCGTCCTGCACCCCCGCGCCCTGCAGGACGACCTGCGGGTGCTGCAGCGCGATCTGCAGCGCGTAGGCGGTCCACTGGGGACATATGAGATTGAGGTCGCCGGGGCTGAGGGTCATCTTCGCGATGGGCTCCTCGTACGTGATGGCGCGCGCGAGCAGCCGGAAGGCGAGCGGCGCGATGGGCGCCTGGAACACGACGCCGTTCGCAAGCGCGTTGCCGATGAGCCACCCGAGAGTGAAGGGGATCTCCGCGTGGCTGGAGCTGGGCACCATTATGGAGGGCGAGAGCAGCAGGTTGCTATTGATGTCCATCGTGATGACGCTGTTGTTGTTCGTGCTGGCCTCCATCGCGGGCGTGTTCGATTTGAACTGCGGGTTCGTCCACGCGTAGCGGCGGTTCGGCTCCATCAGGAAGGGCGGCATGG
Source organism: Strigomonas culicis (assembly GCA_000482145.1). Classification (NCBI taxonomy): domain Eukaryota; phylum Euglenozoa; class Kinetoplastea; order Trypanosomatida; family Trypanosomatidae; genus Strigomonas; species Strigomonas culicis. The sequence goes on along the minus strand of AUXH01000493.1, from coordinate 4,344 downwards.
CGCGGCGGCAGTGGTAGAGATTCTTCACGTCCGACGGCCCCAGCAGCACGTGGTCCATGCCGCTCGGCACCGCCCCGCAGAGAAGCGGCGACGGGTCGCGGCAGCGGTCGGAGGCGGGCCGCAGAATGAGCAGGTACTCGTTGCCGGAGTCGCTCGCGCTCGTGCCGACGGCGTGCACCTCGTCCACGAAGAGGCAATAGAGCTTCGTCATGTCCAGCGTGGAGCTGATCGCGCAGCTCGCGATGTCCACCTGTTGGTTCTGCTCGCTCACGACCGCCATGCTGACGACGCGGCTGCGGCGGCCGACCGCGCCCTCCAGCTCCAGGCTGACCGAGCTTGACGGCTTGCCGAGGATAGCCCCGAGCTTCTCGTCGCTCAGCACGCGTGAGCGGAAGAGGGGGTCGCCGGCGGACAGCGGCGTGCGCGGGCCGTCCACCTCCGGCACCAGCAGCTCGTTGTCAAAGGCGCTGTCCACGACGAAGAGCTGGTCCGCGTCTGACGTGCGGCGCTGCTGCTTCAGCAACGCCCCCTCGCGTCGGCGCGGGTCGGTCCCCGTGGTGCCGTAGCTCGCGGAGCAGCTCAGGGGGCTCTGCGCGCTGCTCGCGAGCATGCGGGAGTCCTGGTTGTCGTAGTAGCCCGTCGCGCGCGCCATGAGGGTGTCGCGCTCGTAGTTCGTGCTGCACTCGGAAACGGGGTAGAGGCCCGTGGAGACGGAGCCCAGCTTGGTGCGGTAGATGCTGTTCGGGTTCTTCTCCTTCGGTCGCGGGGACCGGCAGCCGTCCCGGATGGGCGTCGGCTCGTTCAGCTGCAGGTCCGGGGCATCCGCGCCGCCGTTCTTCTCGAGCTCGAGGCACACCACGTCGCCGGCGTGGATCATGGAGTAGGAGCTGACGCGCCGCCGCCAGGAGCAGAGCAGCACAATGTTCTGGTTGTACTGCGCGGCCTCCCGGAGCTGGTCGTCCCTGTCGGCGGCGGCACCGCTGCCGTAGCGGCAGCGCGACGCGGCAATGAGGAGGTCGAGTTCGTCCCTGCGCACGACGCGGCCGCGGACGAGGCGGCCGAGGTTGACAGTGGGGAGGTAGCGGTCCGTGCTCTCGGCGGCGCACAGCTCATACAGCTCGCGGCGCGGCCCCTGTCCGTGCTCCGCCATCTCGCGCCCATGCTCGCGCGTCGCAAAGATGGGGTCGAGGAGACTGCTGACGGGGTCTGCGTGGCGCTCCTCCGCGCCGTCGCCGCCGCGCGACGACGACGGCGGCGGCCGCGTGGCCTCGCGTGGGGGCAGGCAGCGGTGCAGCAGCACGTTCGCGGACTGCAGCACGTTCTCGCGCATCACGGGTGCGAGCGTGAGCGTCTGCTGCCGCGACAGCACCGCGTGGACGTACAGCAGCGTCGACTTGGCCTCGTCGTCGAAGGCGTAGAGCGGCAGCAGCCGAATCCAGTTTCCCATCTCCGGCGGGCACGTGCCGAAGGGCAGCAGGCCGCAGTACTGGAAGAAGACGCGCCACGCCGCCGCGCACGCGCGGGCGTCGGCGACGACGCCCTCGTGCTCGCGCGACGCCTCCAGCCCCATCGTCTTGGCGATGAGCGTCAGCCGCGAGGCTGCGCAGATGTGCATCGCGTCGGACAGCGCCACGTCGTCCGTGAGCGTCTCCTTGGGCTCGAAGAAGAGCTGCGGGAAGGGGAGGCTGCCGCTGCGCTGCTGCGCGCTCACGTGGCCCACGCAGTAATCCAGCGTCTCCTTGAGAAAGCCACGGCGGTCGTCGGCCGCGATGGTGCCGAGGCCGCCGGCGAAGAGATGCATCAGCTTCGCCGCCATCGACACCGCGACGTGCAGGACACCAGGCCGCTGGATCTCGTCCGACCCCTCGTTCGTGTCCTCCGTGAGGTCATCCTCCCCCGGCGCGGCGGGCGTGTGGGCGGCGGGGCCGAGCATGCTACAGATGAACACGTTCGGGAAGCGCCGCCGGATGGAGTTGAGCTGCTTGGCGCACTGCTTGGAGTACATCTTGCAGAAGTGCTTCGCGAAGCGCTCAAAGCCGTCCGCGGTGAGGTCGATCCCATCCACGTCGGCGAGGAGGCTGCGCATGCTCGTGTCGCTGTCGACCTGCTGCAGGTAGTGCTGCAGCGCCCGCATGCGCTGTATGCGGTCCACGCAGGCGAGGAGGGCCGCGATGGCGAAGGAGGAGATCATGTTGGACATGAAGTTGGACAGCTGGCTCATACAGATGAGGATCTCCTCCGAGGAGGTGAAGCTGTACGTGTTCGCGAGCAGCTTCACGCGCGTCGCGAGCGGCACGAAGAACTCCTTCCGACGCGAGGTGTGGACGCCGCAGGAGAGGAAGGGCGCGTGGATGGGCACCTCCGGCGCCAGGTAGCCCTGCGCCATGCGGGTGTGAATGCCAAACGGCAGCGACTTGACGAACCGCTCCGTGTACTTGTACGAAATCTTTTGCGTGCTGTCAATGAGGTTCTTGAGGCCCTGCAGGCTCTGCGCCGCCGCCTCCTGTGAGATGAGTTCGTCGCTCGCGAAGGGCAGACTCACGACGCTCACGCGGCTCAGCGGCGATGTGCCGGGCACCGCGTCCTTCATGCCGTCGTCGCTGTGGCTGCAGGAGGACATGATAATGTACTCCAGCACCGCCGTCGCCGGCATCACGCGCGTCTTCTTGTAAATGTGCGCCGGCAGCGTGTCCCTCGCGATTTCTAAAAAGTACTCGAGCACGTCATCCATCTCGGTGATCCGCTTGATCTGCTCCCGCGAGATGTGCAGTGTGCTGCTGCTGGTGGGCGGGTCCGGACGGCTCTTCGTGTCGTCAATGCCGCTCATGAAGGAGAGCGCGCCGGTGTCATCGGTCCCTGCCGGGGTCTTGAGAACGGCATCCCTCGGCGACACACTTTGCTCCGTCGCCGGGTACGCGTCGCTGTCCGACGAGCAGGCGCTCTCCTCGTAGAGGTTGCTCCTCATGGGGCGCCGGGGCTCCTCCGACAGCGTCTTGCGGCGCGCGCCGGCCTTGTTCCGGCGAGACGTGCTGTCCTTCAGCACAATATCCAGAATACTGAACTCGGTTACCACCTTGTACATCTTGGTCCAGTCACTGCGCTGCCGCGTGGCCTCGCCGCCGGCCGTGTCGGGTGCCATGGGTGGGATGTTCTGGACGGATTTCTCGCGCAGCTGCGTGGACGCCTCCTCGAAGTGCTCATCGCCGAGCAGCACGAGGGACGAGATCTCCTTCATCACGGAGGCGACGAAAAGGTAGTCCCTGTAGGTGAGGTAGCCCGAGGCGATGCAGGCAAACTCCCCTTCTGTCGAGCTCACCAGCTCTTTTCGCACCGTTTCGTGCAGCGCGGGGGGCGGGGTGGCGCTCCCCGCCACCGCCGCTGCCTTCGCGCTATGGCTCATAGGCGTGTGTCCCGATCAGCTAGAGGAATGAAAAGGAATAGTATTAATATAATACTATCACTATGGAGAAAAGTACTCTTAGATACGTATGTTTGCTTTTTTCCCTTTGATCAAATAATGAAAAAAAAAAGATCGTTTTGTGTAGGTTTCTAAAAGAAGGGTGATGTAATTATGTGCAGTATAGTCCTATTATTATTATTATTACTATTATTCTTCCCCCCAATGGATAATACAGATGTTGGCGATGACTCTTGATATACCACTTTTAACAAACAAAAGAGAAAAAAGAAACAGACAAAAAGCAATGAAACAAAGTTCTTTAGCTATTATTTCTCTCTTCTCTATGTTGTAGGCACACGAGCGCCCGAGGGAAAGAAAAAAAAATATTATGAAGGAATAAGAGGAATGCTCGAAAGTACCTATAGAGGCTCAGTTGTGTTTGTATACGAGAGAAACAAAAACAACAATCAACTGTGCTAGATACGGATACGGAAAGAAATAATAATAATAATAATAATAAAATATATCAAAAATAAAAATAAATAAATAAATGAGGGCTAAATGCCTCAGAAATCCGTAAAAAGAGGATCAAAATATCAAAAAAAAAAGAACCCAGAACCTAAAATACAGTATACTATTAAAGAACATAGACAGAAAAATACAGAGGGAGAGACAATGCATGCATGCAGAAGCAGAAGGTACGATAGAGAAGCATCACACACACACACATTTTTTTTTAAAAAAAGAAACATAACGAGAGTCCTTACCATCAACGTGAGTGAATTCTTATACATAATCAAATGATACTGTAACATATATAAAAACACGCATAATTAATAACAACAAATAATGATAAAGAAACGAGCATTCAAATAAATATTTTTTGTGCTTTAAAAAGAGATTTTTTAAAAGAAAAAGAAAAAAAGAAGTGAAAAAGAAAAAAA
>AUXH01000492.1:0-14498 GCA_000482145.1 Strigomonas culicis | reverse complement strand
ACCCTTTAACTTTAACTAACTAAAAAACTAAAATTAAAAAAAAACTAAAAAAAAGAACATAATAAGCATATTAATACCTATATATATATATATATATATATATATACATAATCCATATCTAACTTCTAAACACACAATAAGTAAAAGATGGACCCAAACAACGACCCCAACCGGCGCGAGGCCGCCTCCGCGGTGAGCGATTCCTCCGCCGGCGCGGGCGCGGCTGCGAAGTACGCGGCGCAGGCGGAGGCGCGGCAGCAGCCCGAGGCACCCCTTGAGGAAGACAACGAGGATGCCATACTGCATGAAACCCAGGCGCGCCACCTCGAAAACCAGCGCCTAAACCCCAACTTCCGCTTCATGGAGGAGCACAAACATGCGATGGCCACGGAAACGACCGGCACCGCGACGGCGCTGATCGGCGACCCGTGGCGCTGGCCGGTGCTCGTGCTCTTCTCCATGTTCAGCAGCTCCAGCGCCATCCAGTGGATCACGTACTCCACGATTGCCTCGCCCGCCCGCGAGTACTTTGGCCTCAGCACGAATCAGCTCAACATGCTGTCCACCATCTACATGATCATCTTTGTCATTGGCGCCTACTTCGCGTGCGCGTTCGTCGAGCGCTTTGGTGTGCGGCTCTCGGTGCTGCTCGGCTGCTGCTCCAACACACTCGGTGCGCTGCTGAAGTTCTCTCCAGGCCTCCAGAAACCGTCCTACACGATCGTCATGATCGCACAGGTCTTCAACTCGTGTGCGCAGCTGTTCATTCTGGAGGTGCCGCCGCTCATCGCGGCGCAGTACTTCCCACCGCGCAAGCGCGCTTTTGCGACGGCCATCATGTCGACGTCCAACAACCTGGGCAGCGCGCTGGCGCTCATCGTGCCGCCCTTCATCGTCAAGTCCGCGAATCAGTCGCAGTTCTACGTTCTCTTCGGCGGCGAGCTGGCCTACTGCGGCATTATCCTCCTGGGCAGCATCTTCTTCCTGCGCTCGCCGCGGTCGCAGAAGCAGGTGCAGAAGCGCGCGGACGCTGCCACGGCCTCCGCGCCGGATACGGCCGCGGAGCCGGACGCGGATCTCGCGGATCTGCTCCACCCCGACGCGCCGGAGCGGCTCGCCGCGGCCGACCCGTGCAAGGGCGGCCAGAGCCCCGCCGCCGCCGACATCCACGCGCAGGAACCCATCTGCGAGAACGCGCCCACCACCGCCGCCGCCCAGGAGCAGGAGGTCGCCTCGGCGATGCCCAAGTCGAAGGTAAAGCGCGTCTGGTTCCGCGCGCGGCAGAACAAGAACGTCGCCGCGTACATCCACGTCGCACGCACCATCTTCCGTCTGCTCTCGCAGCGCGACTTTGTCTTTCTCCTCTTTGCCTTCAGCATCTGCACCGGCAGTGTGTGGACCTACGCCTCTGTCGTCGGCCAGATCCTCGACCCCTTCGGGCTGTCCGCCGAGCTCGCCGGTATCGCCGGCGCGCTCAACTTGGTCGCCGGCACCTTCGTCTCCTACTTTGTGGGGCTCTTCGTTGGTTACAAGCGTCTCTATAAGGTCCCCGTCATTGTCTGCCTCATTGGCAGCGTGATCTGCTGCCTCGCACTCATCGTCATCATGAAGACGGCGGAGCCCAACACGACGCTCATGTCAGGGCTCTGCGTCTTCATCTACATCTTCGCCGGCGTCTTCCAGAACACGACGATGCCGATTGCGTTTGAGTTCGCGATGGAGATCACGTACCCGCTGCCAGAAAGCGTGCCGAGCGCGCTCTTCATGGTGGGCGCCAACCTCGTGTCCATCGTTCTGCTCTCCGTCTCCTCCGCGATGCTCGGCAACGAGCCGTCCAAGGCCTCCTGTGTCAACGTCATTGTGCTCATCACGTGTGTGTGTGGCGCCGGCGCCGTGCTCAGCTTCTTCCCGCGCGAGCGGCTGTACCGACACGAGGCGGAGGCCTACGCGCGCGAGATGCGTCTACGTGAAGAGGTGCTGCCTCTGACGAACGCCAGCGGCGCCGCCAGCAGCAACGGCGAGAGCGACAACGGCGATGTGATGGAGCTGCTGGAGGAGCGGCAGGCGGACGCGGTGCGCAGTGAAAAGCACTAAAAGATAATAATAAAAAAACGAAAAAGAAAGAGAGAGAAACAGCAAAGTAAATTAAATGGGTTGAATAACATGCTTTTTATTCTACCACTTTCATACATATATATATATATATATACATACTTAATAAAGACAGTTATGGAATTCATAACTGCACGAGAAGTTTATAGACTACTTCGTTCTTGAACTGAAATAATAATAACAATGATGATGATAATATAAAAATAATATTGTGCTGTTGATGCACAAGCATAATCCTTTAAGTAGTAATTCATAAAACTTTAATTGTAAGATTTTAGCTATTGATACTACCATTTTATTATTATTTCAGTTTTTTACATACAGTTCCTCTTTTTTTTTCTGTTTTATTATTCCCATTTCTTATTTCATTTTTTCGACGTGTTTTTTTTTTTTGTGTGTGTGTATTACTTGTGTACGTGTCTATGATAAAGAAACAGTAAAGTAGATATGGTAAAACTATAATTAAGACAATACATGTTTTTTTACCATTTCTTTGTAAAGGACATATTGGCTCTTTAGTTCAATTTACTATTCTTTTTTCTTCCTGTTGTAAACAGAGAGATGTTGACTTCTATCGGTACATATACTAATACACACAGTTTAAAAAAGAAGAAGAGAGCATAAAAAAAAAACGAGTGGAAGGGCAATCTGTTGCTAAGTTAGTGTGATTCTACGCTTTGCAAAATACATATCTTTTATGGATCCATCCCTTTCTCTTTCCTTTTCTCTTCTTTCAATTCTTCCTTTTTCCCTTGTTGCAACCATCACAACCACGATAAAAAAAGAAGCAAAATAACTGCAATAAGAAGAAGAGATTAACTCTTTTCATTTGTTTGGTTTCGTTTTTATTTCCTTCTTTTCTCATCCGTGCAGTGCCGCTGTTATTCACATTTATCAGACCGTTTTTTTTTTCTTTGTGTGTTTCATTTCTTTTTCGCTTTTTTGTTCGCTTCTTCTATTTGGCTAGAAATGAGCACAGGGTCTCCGCCTCCACCCAGTGGTGCGCGAGAGAACGGGTCGTCGAACAGCAGCGGTGCGCCGCGTGCCTCTGCTCCCAGCGCCGCCATTGGCACTCCGGCTGCTGCCGCCACTCCCGTCTCACAGCCCGTGGAAGCTACCGGTGCGTGTGCTATTCACCATCCCACCGTACCGGACATGGCACTCCCACTGCAGGACAGCCCCTACTTCCGCTTCATGGAAAAGTATAAGCACGCGACCGCGTCCGGCGCGACGACGGCACTGGTCGGCGACCCGTGGCGCTGGCCGGTGCTCGTGCTCTTCTCCATGTTCAGCAGCTCCAGCGCCATCCAGTGGCTGACCTATTCCATCATCGCAAAACCCGCGCGCGCCTACTTCAACCTGACCACCTATCAGCTCAACATGTTGTCCTCTATCTATATGATCACTTTTGTGCTCGGGTTCTTTTTTGCCTGCGCCTTCGTGGAGCGGTTCGGTGTCCGCCGGTCCGTGCTGCTCGGCTGCTGCCTCAACACGTTCGGCGCGGTGCTCAAGGTGGCGCCCGCCATCCAGAAGCCGTCCTACACCACCGTCATCCTCGCACAGACCATCTGCTCCTTCAGCCAGCTCTTCATCCTTCAGGTGCCGCCGCTCATCGCGGCTCAGTACTTTCCGCCGCGCCGGCGCGCCTTCGCGACGGCGATCATGGCGACCGCGGACAACCTGGGCAGCGCGCTGGCGCTCGTTGTGCCGCCCTTCATCGTGACGCGCGCAGACCCCCACCAGTTCTATATGCTCTTCAGCCTCGAGCTCGCCTACTGCGGCGTCATTCTCATCGCCAGCATCTTCTTCCTGCGCTCGCCGCAGGTGGAGCTGCTGCGGCGCGAACAGGCGCAGGAGGCGCGGCGGCTGCTGTCGCTGCAGTCCGACGAGCCGCTGGCACCGATGGCCGAGAAGCTGGACGCGGGCTGCGGCCACCACGCACCCTCCATCGACGGCGAGCTGGAGCTGACGGGGCCGCTACACGAGCCGGACGACGGCGCCGCAGAAGCCGAGCGGCGTGCGTCGCCGTGCCGGCGGCTGTGGCGCCGCGCGCAGCGCAATGACAACGTCGCCGCCTGCCTCCACGTCGCGCGCACCATCGGCCTCCTCCTGTCGAAGAGGGACTTCGTGTGTCTGCTGTGCGCCTTCAGCGTCAGCATGGGCAGCGTGTGGACCTACGCGTCCGTGCTGGAGCAGATCCTCACGCCGTACGGGCTCAGCTCGCAGACCGTGGGCATCGCCGGCGCGCTCAACCTGGTGGTCGGCACAGTCGCCGCCTACCTCGTCGGCCTTCTCGTCGACCGCCAGCGGCTGTACAAGGTGCCGGTGGTGATCTGTCTGGCCGCGAGCGTGCTCTTCTGCCTCGCGCTCATCGTCATCATGAAGACGGCGGACCCCAACACGACGCTCATGACGGGGCTCTGCGTCTTCATCTACATCTTCGCCGGCGTCTTCCAGACCACCGCGATGCCCATCGCGTTTGAGTTCGCGATGGAGATGACGTACCCGCTGCCGGAGGGCGTGCCGAGCGCGCTCTTCATGGCGGGCGCCAACCTCATCGCGGTCGTCATGGTCACCATCTCCTCCGCGATGCTCGGCAACGAGCCGACCAAGCCGTCCTGCGTGTTCGTCGTGACGCTCATCACGTGTGTGTACGCCGGCGGCGCGGTCCTCAGCGGCTTCCCGCGCGAGACGCTGTACCGCAGCGCCGCGGAGGACTACGCGAAGCGCATGCTGCCGCCCGCCCCCCACGGGCCGCACCGCCGCAGCGCGGACACGGAGATGGCGCTGTTCGCGCCGCACGACGACGGCGCCACGGGTGGCAAGGACCGGGACCGGTGCAACGCACCCATGTAAGAAGACAAGAAGCTGGAAGGCATTCTATGCATCTTTTTTGTAGAAGCAATAGGATGTCTGTCGGCATCAGGAGTGTGTTTTCTTTTCTGGTTTGGTTCTTTTGTTTACTTGTTCTTGTTCATAATCCATGTGTCGGTCATCACTCATAGTTGTACGTGTGAAGACGGAGGCGACCGCGCAGGTTTACGCAAAGGAAAAAAAAAACGTGAAAAGATTATTAAAATAGAGACACTTTTTCACGAACAAACGCACAAGCATTTTGAGTTTCTAAATAATTGTATACATTATAAATAATTCATTACAGTTTCTTTTTTTTTTGTTTTTTACAATTTTTTTGTTCGTTTTCTTTTTTCTTGCTGTTTTTTGTTTTTTTTTGTTTGTGTTACGGTCGAGCGGTTGCAAAGATAAAACAAAATGATTCAAAAAAGAGCATATAAAACGTACAATTATTACTGTTCTTAGTTTTTCTTCTTTTCTTTCCGTCCGCAACAGCATAATTTAGCTTTACTTTTTCGTACGATAATATAATCACTTGACACTTAAGCGCCTCCGTGTTGTAAACTGACTGTAAACTGTTATCTCTTTCTGTTTGTCTTGTACAATGCATGGTCCTCTACGTTGGGACTTCATGTATCAGCGATACTGTCTAATCCACGCTCCCCGGGCATCTCTGGCTTCACTCGTTTTTTTTTTCTTTCCTCCCTCTCGGTGTTGTCAGACGAAGAAGAACACTACCACAAGAATACAAGACATCTACAAAGAAAGACAAAGAGTAAACGAAACAAAACACAATTCATTCGTTAGTTTCAAATACGATGCCGTCCCATCGCAACGCGAAGCACGAGCGCGCGGCGGCACGCCCAGGTCAGGCAGAGGAGCGCGCGCCCGACCGCGAGAACCTGCAGGAAGTGTACGCCACCGCCGCCATGGAAAAGCCCTCCGCCGCGTCCATCCTGCAGCAGAGCCCGCACTTCCGCTTCATGGAGGAACACAAGAATTCGATGGACACCGCGACGTCCGGCGCGACGACGGCGCTGGTCGGCGACCCGTGGCGCTGGCCGGTGCTCGTGCTCTTTTCCTTGTTCAGCAGCTCCAACGCCATCCAATGGATCACGTACTCCACCATTGCCTCGCCCGCGCGCCAGTACTTCAACCTCAGCACAAACGAGCTCAATATGCTGTCCACCATCTACATGATCATTTTTGTCGTCGGTGTCTATTTTGCCTGCACAACGTTCGAGCGCTTTGGTGTGCGGCTCTCGGTGCTGCTCGGCGGTGCTCTCAACACACTCGGTGCGTTGCTGAAGTTCTCTCCAGGCCTCCAGAAACCGTCCTACACGATCGTCATGATCGCACAGGTTTTCAACTCGTGTGCGCAGCTGTTTGTGTTGGAGGTGCCGCCGCTCATCGCGGCGCAGTACTTCCCACCGCGCAAGCGTGCTTTTGCGACGGCCATCATGTCGAGCGCGAATAATCTGGGCAACGCCGCGGCGCTCATCATCCCACCCTTCATCGTCAAGGCGGACGGCAGCACGGACCACGCGACGCAGCAGCACCAGTTCTACATCCTCTTCGGGCTCGAGCTCGCCTACTGCGGCGTCATCTTCATCGCCAGCATCTTCTTCCTGCGCTCGCCGCGGCTGCATCAGCACGCGCGGGAGGGAGCAGCAGAGGAGGCCGAGGCTGCAGAGATGCTGGGACAAGAAGACCTCGCAGGCGTAGAGCCGGCGAGTGCGGCCGAAAGCGACGCGCGCGCGGCCCCGCAGCAGGAGCATCAGAAATCGGCTGTGGAAGCGGAGAAGGAGAGCACCGCTTCTGTCGCACCCCCCAAATCAAAGGCGAAACGCGTCTGGTATCGTGCGCGGCAGAATAAGAATGTTGCCGCGTACATCCACGTCGCGCGCACTATTATCCAGCTGCTCTCGCAGCGCGACTTTGTCTTTCTCATGTGTGCCTTCAGCATTAGCATGGGCAGTGTGTGGACCTACGCCTCTGTCGTCGGCCAGATCCTCGACCCCTTCGGGCTGTCCGCCGAGCTCGCCGGTATCGCCGGTGCGCTCAACTTGGTCGCCGGCACAGTCGCCGCTTATCTCGTGGGGCTCTTCGTTGGTTACAAGCGTCTCTATAAGGTTCCGGTCATCATCTGTCTCGTGGGCAGCGTACTGTTCTGCCTCGCACTCATCGTCATCATGAAGACGGCGGAGCCCAACACGACGCTCATGTCAGGGCTCTGCGTCTTCATCTACATCTTCGCCGGCGTCTTCCAGAACACGACGATGCCGATTGCGTTTGAGTTCGCGATGGAGATCACGTACCCGCTGCCAGAAAGCGTGCCGAGCGCGCTCTTCATGGCGGGCGCCAACCTCGTGTCCATCATCTTACTCTCCATCTCCTCCGCGATGCTCGGCAACGAGCCGTCCAAGGCTTCCTGCGTGTACGTCATCGTGCTCATCACGTGTGTGTGTGCGGTGGGTGCCATTCTGAGTCTCTTCCCGCGCGAGCGGCTGTATCGCCACGAGGCGGAGGCCTACGCGCGCGAGATAAGGCTGCGGGAGGAGCTGCTGTCGCTCACCGGCGGCGGCAGCCGTCCCGAGGCCTCGAAGGAGGCGGCGGCGAGCGAGGCGGAGCAGCGCCGCGACTTGGCGGAGCTGCTCGTGGATGAGGTCGAGGAGAGGAAGAGACGAAGTCGGGCGGGCACGGCGGCGAGGGAAAGTGTGTTTAACGAGTAAAAGATCGATCGATATGCACACGTCTCCCAGCACTTTTTTTTTAATGTTTACTTATTTCTTTACTATCATTGAAGTATCATAACTACATAGCTGTCTATCGCCTTTCAGACACAGTCAGTACGCATACCTTTACGAACTATTTTATTTGATTAACGTTGAATTTAATCAAGGAAAAAGATACGTATATAATGTTCACCATGTTGAGGATTCCAAATGCATCTATTTGTTACAGCTTCATGTCCTTGTACGTGACCTCTCTGACTCTTTCTTTCATTTATATGTTCTCCAATTACCATTCTCTCATCCAGTAGTATCATTTTTTTGATTATTATTGTTAATATTTATTCTCTCAGCATCTCCCTCCCTCCCCTCCCCCACACCCTGTGCCGGAGCAGAAAAGGAAACAGCATGCAGACCAACGCCCCAGTGGACTTAGAGCGTGCGGCGCTGCTCGAGCGCGTGATCACGCACACGGTCGAGCGCAACGCGGTGCAGGAGCGCGTGCGCAAGAACCGCGCAGATCTGACCGCGAAGAAGCAAGAGCTCGATACGCTAGAGGACCAGATCAACGCGCTCATGAGCATCGGACACTACGTCGGCGAGGTGCTGAAGCGCGTGGACAGCGAACGGTTCATCGTGAAGAGCAACAGCGGCGCGCGCCACCTCGTCGGGTACAAGAAGAGCATCCAGCCGGAGAAGCTCAAGCTCGGCGCCCGCGTCGCACTGGAGATCACAACCTTCACGATTGTGCGCGTGCTGCCGCGTGAGGTGGACCCCCACGTGTACAGCATGCAGTACCTCGGCAACGAGAAGAACGTGAGCTTCCAGGAGATCGGCGGGCTGCAGGAGCAGATGCGCAACATGCGTGAGGTGGTCGAGCTGCCCCTCACGAACCCCGAGCTCTTCTCGCGCGTGGGCATCTCCGCGCCGAAGGGCGTGCTGCTCTACGGCCCGCCCGGCACCGGCAAGACGCTCCTCGCAAAGGCCATCTCGAGTAACGTCGATGCCGCCTTCCTCAAGGTCGCCGCGTCGTCCATCGTGGACAAGTACATCGGCGAGAGCGCGCGGGTGATCCGGGAGATGTTTGCCTACGCTCGCGAGCACGAGCCGTGCATCATCTTCATCGACGAGGTGGATGCGATCGGCAGCAAGCGTATCGAAGGCACGAGCAGCGATCGCGAGATCCAGCGCACGCTGATGGAGCTCCTCAACCAGATGGATGGATTTGACAAGCTCGGCAAGGTGAAGGTGATCATGGCCACGAACCGCCCCGACACGCTGGACCCCGCGCTGATGCGGCCCGGTCGCCTCGACCGCAAGATCGAGATCGGCCTCCCCAACGAGAATGGGCGGCTTGACATCATCAAGATTCACTCCGCCAAGATTACGAAGAAGGGGGAGATCGACTTCGAGAATGTAGTGAAGCTGTCGGAGGGGTTCAACGGCGCGGACCTGCGGAATGTGTGCACCGAGGCCGGCATGTTCGCGATTCGCGATGGCCGCGATTACGTGGAGGCGGACGACTTCAACAAGGCGGTGCGCAAAGTAGCAAATATGAAACGGCTGGAAGGCCAAGTGCACCAGTACGTCGATCAGTGAGCACACAGCATATACACACATACACAATGGTTTATTTATTATCATTATTTATTATTATTATTATTATTATCACTATTGTTCTTTGTTATATATATATATATACATACATATATAAAGAATTATAATGAAGAGAAGAAATGGTGAAATATTCGCTCGCCCTCTCACTCGACGCGTGTGTACGTGTATGTGTATGTGTGTTTCTTGTTTGTTAGTTGGTTTTGTTCCTATCCAATTGCATTTAAATAATCTATACTTATTTAAAAAAAAATCAATGAAAATGGAAGCTCTGTAGATGTACTCACGTGTGTGTGATGCCTTGTTATAAAGGGCATTTTAGAATACAGAAAGAAAAAAGCAGGAACAACATGTAGTAATCGTATTTATCTGTGGATACACTTGAAAGGACTCTCCTGAAAACACATATGGGATGACGTTTTTTATCATCATTATCATTTCTCCCGTGTCTTCTTCATTTTTCCTCCCGCCGCTTACTCGCTTAGTATTGTTATTTGTTAGTTTGTTGGTTTTTTTTCTCTTTGAACCATCGCAATAGTGGAACAGATTTCCATTCTCAGCTGATATACGAACAAGATTCTTAAAAGTCATTACACTATGTAAACATAGGTGTTATTAAAGAATAAAAGATACATAAATCATATTTTATAAAGAGGCGCACAGATATATACATAAAAAAAAGCAGTCAGTTTCTGTTTTTTGCTGTTGTTGTCCAGAAGGATGAACTCGTTGTCTACTTTTCTGTTGACGCTCCTTGTACTATGCGCCTTACTGCATCACCCAGCGCCACCGCGGCAGCCACAAAACGGCGTCCACGCGTGCGTATCCGCTCTTGCCGGTGACCGCTGCGATTTGCCTTCCGCCTTCCCGTTTGCTGTGCGGTCGCTGGTGCCAATGGCTGAGGCACTCGAGTACAACACCACCACCACCTTCACGCTGTTGGATGTCACGAACTCTTTCACGGAGATTTATAACAGTTTGTTCAATATCACGGATGGGGATGCGTCGAGTGCCAATGCGGATGGTGATCTCGACGCAGCAAAGACAAGTACTGGCAGCATCGGCTACGATATCTTTTACAAAACGATGCTGTACCCTCTCCAGGCGCTGGGTTCGTACAACTATACCGTAAACGAGCCTCCCTTTTTTCTCCTGAAGGGAGGTCTGATCACGGTGACTCTGAACAGCAGCTCGGCGTCCTCCATCTTCAACTTGAATGACTATATCGCATACGCTACGAAGTATCGTGTGAGCAGTAACGCCAGCAGCACGAACACCTCCACAAACCCCGTGCAGCTCAATAAGAGCACCACGTTTTTCCTCTACACACAGCCCCGTCTCAACAACATCTACAACGCGCCTGTCTTCGTGACGAATGCCTACTATTCGGTTCCGGTCGACGGAGATAGCGGCAGCGACGTGCACAACACGGTCTGCCTGGACGCCCTCGCAGCCGCGGCCACCAAAGAGGACTTCAACCTGCAGCCACCGGACGTCTCGACCCTCCTCACGCGCGAGTACGCGCTGTCGGAGACCCACCTGGTGCTCAAGCTCTTTGCAGCCGATATGCTCTACAGTATCACGGAGTCCAAGTTGCGCCGGCAGCTCGCGGCGGCGTCGGCGGGGTGGGGCGGGACGCTCGCCGACATGGCGGCCCGCCGCAGCGGCTACTCCGCGGAGGTGGACCCCGCCAGCCTCTGCTCAGCCCCCGCCCTCTACAGCCTTTCCCTTGACGTGCTGCTGCGCGCGTTGGTGGGCGAGGACACGAGCGGCGACGACGGCTACCTCTACGAGAACAACACGGCCTTCTATTACAACGCAGCGTCATCGACTTTGCAGATCCGGCATGAGTACGGTGCCGTGCGGCTCATCGCCGTCCTCGTCCAGTGCTCGGGGGTGCCCATGACGGTGAACCTAAACGTGGTCTTCCTGAACCCCGGCGGCACCGGCAGCGGGGAGTGGTACCTCAGTGCGGTGGTGTACTTTATCTTTGTCGTCGCCGATGGCATCTTACTCATCTTCATGTGCGTGCTCATCATCCCCTGCGGCAGGGACGAGCGGAAGGTAAACCTCCTCACGAGTGTGAGCCTGGCGCCCGGCGTGCCGACGGATGCGCCCCTGTCGGCCGACAAGCGCGCGGCGGCTCGGAAGCGAAAGGCTCAAAGCTCGGCGGACAGGGAGGAGGCCGGCGGCCGGCGCCGGCACCGGTCGACCTCAAGCCTCCACACGACGGCCGACAGCAGCGGCAACGACGCGGGCAGCGAGGCGAACGAGGGGCCCGCGCCGCACCGGAAGCTGAACATGGAGGACCAGGGCTCGTCCGGCTCCACGGTGGACTCCGCGACCACCCGTTCTTCTTCTTCCTCCTCCTCCACCTCCATCTCCACCTCCACCTCCACCTCCTCCTCCTCCTCCTCCTCTGACAGTGTGGACAGCGCGGATCTCGACGCGCTCACCGACGCGGTGCGGCAGCAGCGCGCGAAGGAAAAGGCGGCGGACCGGCGCCGCCGCCGGCGCGAGCGGCGCGCCGCGGCCGCCGAGCGCCGCGGCCGGCGCTGGTGGCCCTTCCGGGCGAGCTTCGGCCTTCGACATACACTTCAGTTCTACCCGTCCCTGCAGTGGCTGCTGCTCTGCCTCATTTTG
The DNA here is from genome assembly GCA_000482145.1 of Strigomonas culicis. Lineage (NCBI taxonomy): Eukaryota > Euglenozoa > Kinetoplastea > Trypanosomatida > Trypanosomatidae > Strigomonas > Strigomonas culicis. The sequence goes on along the minus strand of AUXH01000492.1, from coordinate 2,544 downwards.
GTACGGCTGCTCTCCGGCATTCTGCGCGCGGCGTCCTTCGCGGTGCTGGCGGACACGAACCTCAACTACAGCCGCTTCTCGATCCTCATCGCGTCGCTCGTGGTGATGGTCGTGTCAAACGCCATCGACTTCGGCACGCGCGTGCTGATTGGCCTCGGGTGGGGCTTGGCGTACGATGAGCTGCTGCATGGCAGCATCCTTCTCCTCACCTTCTCCACCGCGGGGTCCTTCGTGCTGCAGGTGCTGAGCGCCACGTGCACCTACAACAACATGCCCTTGTTGGTCTTCAACACCAACACCTTCTCGCGCGAGAGGGCGGGTGAGAACTGCGTGGCGTACAACTACACGAATGTTGCCTACAAGGTGGTCTTCTACATTCACAACGCGGTGCAGCTCTTTGTCGTCTCGCGTCGCATGGCCGCCGGGGCGACGTACATCCAGACCACACCGCAGTCGGGCCAAGCCGGTAGCGGCGGCAGTGGCGCCGTTGGCGGCGCCACCGCCGCGGCCATCGAGGCGAAGCGCAACATGCTCCTGTTCATGGGCAGCAGCCGCCGCTCGCGGGAGGCGGAGGGGGGGGTGCACAAGGGCCTGCAGAACCAGATGCTGCGGCAGAGCTGGGGCTACCATCTCAGCGGCGCCGGCCAGGACCCACTAGATGCCGCGCTGTACAAGCGGGACTTTGTTGACCGGCGCTACCGCGCACAGCAGCGGCGGTCGCGGTCACGGGACGCGCGGCAGAGCGAGGGCGAGCGTCGCCGCCGGCGGCCGAAGCGGCGCGGGAAGGCGGATGGCGACCACCGCAGCGCGGGATCCTCCCCCTCCCCCTCCACCTCCACCTCCTCCAGCGATGCGGATACCGGGGTCGGGACCGGCCACCACCGGCATCGCCGTGGCGGTAGCAGCAGCGGCAGTGGTGGTGCGCTGCCGCCCGCCGCGCCGCGGGTGGGGATGGACCCCGCGGCGGCGAAGGCCAACGATCCGGCCGCGCAGCAACAACGGCTCATGTTACAGCTCTATTTTCGATACCGTAGCATGTGTGTGCCCTTCGCGCTGCTGGTGCTATGGCAGGTGCTCTTTATCATCTACGCCTTTACCTTTTATAAGGTGTATGATTACTACATGCAGGTTTTCTTTGAAGAGTTCGATATCTTCTACTTTCTTGCCTTTGTGATACTCTTCTTCCGCAAAGACCCTTTTTATGCGTAAAAGAGAAAACGGATGGTAAGGGGGAGATGAGAGATGAAGAGGGACCGCGAAGAACGCATGGTATGCAATGATGTCTTTTCGGTGAATGTGTGGGGTGACTGTGATGCGGAAGTAGTGTTGCTCTTTTTCAGTTTTTCTTTATTGCACTTTGCTTTACACTGTTTCATACATTTCCTACTCTTTCATCACAGTATACACTCTTGTCATTTGATAATAGATTCTTTCAAATGCAAAATGTAAAAGACGAGAGAAAAAAAAAAACACTACGTGGTGCTTGCCTTTATAATGAATGCTATTCTTTTCAATGTTGATTCTCAAATAACGTCCCAGTAGATGCCGTCCGCTTCTCGTGCTTTATATGTACATTCATCTTCTCCCACAAACCCAAAATAAACTTCTCCTAACCTTTGACACAAACGAAGTTTCTTTACCTCAATTCGCCTTCTTTCTTCCTACTACCACTATACCGAACACAACCTTTCACTACCCATCAAGCATGTCTGAAATTTCCATTGCGCAGCACGGAGGCCCGGAGGTGCTCCAGCTGCGGCCCAGCTCCCATCTCCCCGAAGAAGTGAAGCTCGCCGCCCATGAGGTGCTCGTTGAAAACGCCTTCGCCGGTGTCAATTTCATCGACACGTACTTCCGCACCGGGCTGTACAAGATGCCGCAGATGCCCTACACACCAGGTCTGGAGGGCGCGGGTGTCGTCGTGAAGGTGGGCAGCGCCGCACCCGCCTCGCTCCTCGGCCAGCGCGTCAGCTATCATGGTGACTCCAGCGGCAGCTACGCCTCCTTCACCATCGTGGCTCAGGACTCGCTGTCGCGGGTGCCGGAGGGTGTGTCGGACGCGGATGCGGCGGCGGTGCCCTGCCAGGCCTTCACCGCGCACTATCTGACGCACGACAGCTACGTGTGCGGCCCGGGGTCCGTCGTGGTGGTGCAGGCGGCCGCCGGCGGCACCGGGCTGCTCATCTGCCAGATGGCGAAGCTGCGCGGCGCGACGGTGATCGCGCTCTGCGGCGGCGAGGCCAAGGCCGCGCTGGCCGCCAGCGTCGGCCGCGCAGACCACGTGATCGACTACAAGGCCGTGCACGACTGGCCGGCGGCGGTGCGCCAGATCGCGCCGGAGGGCGTCCACGCGGTGTACGACGGCGTCGGCCGCGACACCTTCGAGGGCGACCTCCGCGTGCTGCGCCGCCGCGGCACCCTCGTCAGCTTCGGCAACGCCAGCGGCGCGGTGCCGCCCGTGGCGCCGCTGCTGCTGGCCGGCAGCATCTACCTGCAGCGGCCGAAGCTGAACGATTACATGGTGACAGCAGAAGAGCGCGAGAA
>AUXH01000491.1:0-14593 GCA_000482145.1 Strigomonas culicis | reverse complement strand
CGGCCGCTCCGCCGGCAGCGGCTCGTCGGCGGCGTCCGGGCGGCCGGCGCCGGCCAGGTTGTGCTGCTGCATCATGCGCTCCACGATGGTGGCCTCCAGGTACTTCTTGGACTCCTCCGCGAGCTGCTTCATCGTCTCCACGCGGATGCTGCGGCCGCTCTCCGTGAGCTGCGCCCGCCGCTTTCGCTCCGCGTCCCGCTTCTTCGCCTCCACCTGGCGCGTCATGAGCTTGACGCCGTTGGCGGCCTTCGCCGCGTCGCCGTACCCCGTCGGCGCGGTGACGCCCTGCGTGATCAGGAAGAGCACGTTGGCGGCGTGCTGCGCGGGCGCCTCGCGGCCGCCGCCCTTGCCGCCGCCGCCGGACTGGTTCAGCGCGCGGTCCACGACGCTGGCGTCCGTGACGTGGTGGTGGAAGGTGGGGTCGATGAGGTGGGGCTGCCGCAGCGCGTTGCGCTCCGAGAGGAGCGCGTCCGCGAAGCGCGAGTTGCTCACCTTGACGTCGTCGATGACGAGCAGCGTGGGGCACAGGTTGCGGAAGACGGGCACGTGGCCGCCCCGCATGCGCTCCACAACCGCGTTGCCCTTCACGAGGAGGTGGTGGAGCGAGGGGCAGAGCGAGAGCGCGCGGACGGCCGTTTGCGTCCGCAGCTCGTTGAAGGTGAGGTCGAGCGTCTCGAGCAGCAGCAGGTGGGCCAGGCCCTCGACGGCCCTGATCCTGTTGTGGCCCAGAAAGAGGTGCGCCGTGCACCGATTCCGGTCGAGCCCCGAGATGCGCTCGATGCGGTTGCGGCGCGCGTTGAGCACGGTCAGCATCTTGCACCGCTGCAGGCCGTCGAGCGCGGTCAGCTCGTTGTTGCTGACATCGAGGCGGAGCAGCGACGGCGGCAGCACGTGCAGCTCGCGGAGGTGGTTGTGCCGCAGGCACAGCACGGTCAGCATGCTGTACGCCCCGCCGCCGATGAGCGCGGCGGGCAGCCGCGCGGTCGTGCTGGGGTGCGGCGAGGAGCCCTGCGAGGTCTGCTCCACCGCGGCCTCGTAGGCCTCGACGATGTCCCACACGCTGTGCGCGCCGCCGAAGATGGACGGGTGCTGCAGCTGCCCGCCGACGCCGGCGACGCCGGAGAGGTCCAGCACGCTGTCCAGCATGGGGTTGAGGTTCGCCGTCACGTCGAGGTAGTCGTGGCGCTCCGTGAAGGGCTCGCGGCTGGAGGCCGCGGCGTCGCGCGCTGGGTGCCGCGGCGCGGGGCTGCCGGGCGCGGCGGCGGGTGTGGCTTGCCGCTTGGCGTCCGGCGGCGTGGTGGCCGCCGCTGGGCGCCCCAGCGGCGTCGCGGCGCCGTACGGCTCCGTGAGCTCCCCCTTCGCCGCCGCGGACGGCTCGTCGACCACCGCGTCGATCTGGCTCATGTCGGGCGCGTCGGTGGCGGTGTGCGTGTTGGACGCGGACAGGCGGTCCGCCTCCACCGGCGACGGCGTCCGCTCCGTGCGCGGCGCGCCGCGGCGCTGTTTGCCGAAGAGCGCTTCCCGCCGCCGCCGCAGCGACGCCGCGCTGCCCCCGACAAAGCTGATGCGCGATGTGGCGGCGCTGCTGGACACGGCGCTGACGGACCGGCGCTCCGTGTCGGTGGGCGAGCCGCACCGGCGCAGCCGCGCGGCGGCCTCGCGACACGCGGGTGTCACGAACGGGTCCGTCAGGACGTGGCAGGCGGAGCCGCCCTCGAGCGCGCGCAGCATCTCCACGAGCTGCGGCTCCGTGAAGTGGTTTTGCCGCAAGTCGAGGCGCGTGAGGCGGCTGCACACCTGCGCGATGAGCTCCATGTGCTTTAGCGCCAGGTCCGTCAGCGCGTTCTTGCGCAGCAGGAGCTGCCACTCCGCGACGCTCTGCAGCGGCGCCTCGAGAAGGTGGAGCTTCACGAGCACCTCCGCGACGGCGACGGCAATCTTGTCGTCGATCTCCATGGCCGTCAGATCGATTCGAAACACCGTCGCGTGCGCGGGCGCCTCGTCCTTGTCGGTGCCGTGCGCCTCCGTCGCGTCGTTGAGCAGCGGCGTGGCCTGGGTGTCCGGCGGCAGCACCTTCTTCATGCGCACGCGGGCGCGGTGCTCGATGTGGCTGAGCCACTCCGCCAGGTTGGGCACATTCTGCCGGCGCAGCTCGGAGGAGAGGTAGAAGCAGAACTTGTCCTCAATCGCCGTTTTGTTCGTCATGTCTAAATGGGTATTAATCGAATTCTCTATAGTTTACTCTTATAAATGAATATATATATGGTTTCTATCTCTATTGTAGGTTTCCTTCCAAGAAAGAGAGAAGATCAGTGAAGAGAAAAATAGTATCAAAGTTACTTTACACTGCTTTTTTTTTGTCAATTGGACTCATAACGCACGTGCATATAAGTATAGCTAAATGGAAACAATGATCGTAGTTCTGTTTTGTCTAATACATTCCCGGTTTGTGAAGATCCGCACGTGGCACGGGTTTACGATGGTGCAAGCGGCTCCACCTCCAGCAGGCGGGAGAGCTCTGGGTGGGTGGCGGGCACGCGCCGCACCGCCTGCTGGGCCGTCTGCCGCAGCAGCTGTCGCTGCAGCAGCGTGGCCCTGCCGTCGTACAGCACGTCCAGCAGCAGCCGCACCGCCGCGTGGGCGCGCACGGCCGCGCCGTGGGCCGTGAGGTGCTCCACGAGCTGCACGAGCGGCAGCAGCTCCCCCCGCCGCCACGGCGCGGCCGCGGCCTCGCCGTCCGCACGTAGACAGGCCGCGGCCGCCTCCGCACAGTAGAGCGCGACCGGCTCGTGGGCCCTCGGCCCGCTGCTCTGCGCGCCGCACGCCCGCAGGACGGCAGCGAGCTGCAGCGGCGTCACCTCGGCGAGCGCCGTCGGCGCCCACGACGGCGCCGTGCGCGCGACGCGGCCAACGTACGCGAGCAGCGCGTCGACGGCGGGCCGCAGCGGCGCCACGTGCGCCGGCCCCGCCGCGTAGTAATAGTCCAGCAGCGCGGACACCTGCGGCAGCGTGAAGGGCGGCGGCGCGCGCGCGGCGGCGTCCTGCCGGTGGCGCTGCACCGCCCGCGTCGTCTCGGCTGCCATCACCGTCAGCAGCGTCGCGTCGCTCTCCACAAAGGCGCGCTCGAAGGCCTGCGCCAGGAGGGCAAGAGAGGCCCCACTCAGCACCGCCGCCGGCGGCGGCAGCTCCCGCTGCTGCTTCCCCCTTTTCGTGCTGCCGGTGGGCGCGGCCGCTGCCTCGTGGTGCTCCACGAGCCGCGCCCGCACGCACTGCAGCAGCGCCGCCGAGTGGACGCCGCACTGCACGAGCCAGTAGGTGAGCGCCGCCAAGGTGTCCATGTCGCACGTCGGCAGCTGCTGGTGGATGCAGCTGTCGGAGAGGATGCGCAGCGCGTCGAAGTCGGCGGAGCCGCGCGCCGCGATGAGCCGCAGCGCCTCCGTCATGACTGCGAGGCCGGCCGCATGGTGGTGCCGCGCCAGCGCCTCGAGCACGAGGCCGCCGATCGCGTCCCTCGCGAAGCCCTCCCGCAGGCACTGCAGCACGACGACCGACACGGAGGCCACGGCGGCGAGCATGTGCTGGTCGTGCTGCAGGACGTGGCGCACGTGCGCGAGAAAGATGGGCTTCGCGGCTGTCAGACACGCGCGCCGCACCTCCGGCAGCGCGGACGCCATGCCGCACTGCAGCAGCCGCACGGACAGCTCCAGCGTGACCGTCTGCGGGCAGTCCGACATCCGGGAGAGGAGGATGCCGAAGAGGTACTGGTGGTACACCGCCGCGCGGCAGTAGGCCTCCACGCAGCACACGATGTCGGCCGGCTCCAGCTGCGGCGCCGCGCGGATCGTGCGGGAGATGAAGGCACGCAGCATCGAGCCGCGGAGCGTGGCGTCCGCGGCCGGCAGCTGTGCGTAGCCGTGCACCAGCAGCGGCACGTCGCGCGCGTCGCAGCTCTGGAGGCGGGGCAGGAGGCGAGCCGCCAGGCGCGCCGGCAGCTCGCGCAGCGCCCCCGCCTCGGCCGTGGCGGCCGCGGGCGCCTCGCCGTGCATCTCCCGCAGGTCGGCGACGGTGGCGACGAGGATGCCGCAGCTGGAGAGCCGCAGGCGGGGCAGCAGCGCGGGCTGCGTGAGGCGCTGCAGCAGCGCCAGCAGCGGCGCGCGCCCGCCGCCGTCGGCCGCCGGCGTGGGGTCGACGCGCTCGCAGCGCACGACGGTCTGCAGTGCCTCGACGCGGTCCGCGAGCTGCAGCGCGGCCCGCGGGGACCGCAGCGCGTGCAGCAGGCGCCGCCGCATCCGCCGCGCGGCCGCGCCGCCGACCGGTCCGCGGACGCCCAGCAGCGCGTGCAGCACGCCGCGCACTTGGGTGAGCGCCACGAGGTCCGCGGTCGCGTCCAGGATGGCGAGGAAGCTCTCGCGGAAGAGCTCGCCGCGCAGGCAGACGAGCAGGCTCGCGTGGAGCAGCCGCGCCGCGTGGGCACCGAGCGCGGCGCTGTGCTCCTGCGGCGGAGTGGCCGCGCGGCGCGCCGCGACCGCCTGCGCGAGGGCCGCGTAGAAGGGCACGGAGATGTGGTGCACGGACTCGCGTCGGCACATGATGTGCGCCGTCTCCGCCAGCAGCCGCAGCGAGGCGGGGCGCCGCGGGTCGGCCAGCACGGTGCGCGTCAGCAGCGGGTCCAACAGCTCCACGCGCAGGTCGTGCGTCGCGGCCGGCTCCGCGGCGACGGGGTAGGTGGTGCTCACGCGGTGCAGCAGCCGCACCAGCGCGACGGCGGCCTTCGCCCCGCTCGCGGGGTCGGCCGCGGTCCCGCGCCGGAGGGCCTGCGTGGCGTGCTGCAGCTGTGCGGCCACGACCTCGTTGATCGCCGCGTGTACGTAGCGCGACGGGCGCGGCATCGCGAGCTGCAGCCGCTCCACCTCGGCCAGCAGCGCCGCCACGCGCGCGACGGTCCGCTCCAGCTCGTCCGGCCGGGCGGGCTCGGCCCGCAGCAGCGCGCGGTGGAGCGTCAGCAGCTGCGCGAGGGCGGCCGGCGGGGTGCCGCACGTGATCGCCGCCGCTGTGTAGTGCACCGCGAGCGGCGTCAGCAGCCGCGCGAGCGCCGGCGCCGACCCGCCGTGCGGCGGCGTGGCGGTCCGCGCCGTGAGCCGCTGCACCGCCTGCGACACGCGCGGCAGCAGGACGGCTGAGACGAGCTCCAGCCCCTCCTCGAGGGCCGCCGGCGGCTCGCCCACGACGTGGGCCGCGTGGGGCGGCGCCGGGCGGAGGCGGCCGCACTGGCGCAGCCGCTCGCCCACCTGCGCGACGAGGTGGTGCAGCGCGCCGGCGACCATGTGCACGCCGCCGTCGGCCTCCAGCAGGGGCAGCAGCGCGACCAGCAGGCGCTGCGCCTCCTGTGCCTCGCCGCGCACCAGCGCCTCCACCATGTAGGCGAGCGACACGTAGAAGGCCTCGTCGGCGGCCGCGCGCACGTCGGCGGCGGTCGTGATCTGCACGGCCTCCTGCGCCGGCACCTCCTTCGGCCCCTTGCCGCGCTTCAGCTGCCGCTTCTTGCGTGCCTGCCGCCTCTCCGCCTCCGCGTCGGGGAAGAAGGCGGCCGTCTCGAGCGACACGCCGCGCCCTGCCGCGCTGCTGGGCGTGAAGTCGCGCAGCCGCGCGGCGAGCGTCGCGTCGCCGGGCGGCGGCGGCGCCGGGCCGACCATGCGGCGCGCGTCGCGCAGCGCCCGGTCCACCAGCGCGTGAGCCGTCTGCCGCAGCGACGTGCGCACACGCGCGGGGAGCGGCTCGTACGTGAAGTGGCTCGAGAAGAGCGCGGCCGCGCGGACCACGTCGACGAGGTCGACCGCAGGGAGGGCGGTGCACAGCGCACTCTTGAGGATCGCGTCCGGCGCGTAGCCGGCGCAGAGCAGCGCGTAGCACAGCTCCGCGCGGGGGCTGTGGAGGGGCGGCCGGGCGGGCGCCGCGACGGCCGCGTCCAACGCGGCGCGGCACGCCGCCTCGGCCGCCGTGGCGAGCTCGCGCACCAGCGCGGGGCGGGGCAGCAGGTGGGCGGCGGCGGCGAAGACGCACGTGCACACCTGCGTGTAGGCCCGCGTCGGCACCGGCTCCTCCGCCGACTCGCGTCGGATGGACTCCACCCGCCGCGCGAGGTCCGCGCTCGTGAGCGCCCGCAACAGCGCGTCGCGCGTCGTGGCGAGCGCGCACACGTGCCGCACGACCTCCGTCGCGCGCGCCTCGACGGCCTGCCGCTGGTCCCGCGGCAGGACGAGCTGCAGCTCGTGCGCGTAGCGCAGGCCGTCGATGACATCACACAGCTGCTCCGTCAGCCGCGCGTCGCTCCCGTCCGCCAGCGCCTTCACCGCGAGCGGCCCGTCGAAGCAGCCGCGCACCCGCGCCGCTGCCCGCTTGCCGCATGCGCGCCACTGGGCGCTGTGTATCGTGCCTGGCTCGCCGTCGCCCACCATGTCGCCGACCTCCGCTGCCAGCGACCAGAAGGCCTCCTCGAGGATACACGCCGACACGCGGCTGCCGCGGGCGCCTGGGGCGGCGCCGTCCGCCCGACGCGTGAGTGGGTCCACGCACACTTCCAGAAAACGCACGGAGAGCTTCTGGCAGACGCCCTGAAAGCGCAGCAGCTCCAGGTCCGCCGGGCGCCGCTTGACGGCGCGCTTCTTCCTTTGCTTCCCCTTCGGTTGGTCCCCCTCTGGACAGTCCGCCTCCAGCTCCCCCTCCCCGCCTGCCCCCGCTGCCACCGCAGGCTTCCCGGACCGCGCCCCCTTCGTGATGTCCGCTGCTGACAGGCCGCGGGAGAGTTCCTTCAGAAACATGACCTTCATGTACGTGATGCGCGACCCGTGCTGGCCGTTCTCGGATGCAAAAAAGTCCGTCGTGGCGGCGAATAGCAGCTCGTACGTGGGGAGCAGCACGGGGCGCTGCCAGGCGAGCTGGCCGTAGATCTTCAAGAGAAGTAAACACCACGACGTCGTGCCCTCGTCCTTGAAGGCGCCCTCAACGTTGCGCAGCTGCAGCAGTGTGTGCGCCTCGCTGCCGCCATCGCTGTCCATGTAAAGGTTGAACAGCGCGAACAGGTACGGGTACGTGTCACCGCGCTCTTGGATGTTGGCCATCAGGATGGTGCGCTCCGCCAAGTTGACGTCCTGCCGAATGTGACGCCTGCTGCCGAGGGCCGCGGCAGCGGGGGTGCACGGCGCGGCCAGCCGTGCGCTGACCGCGGCGTGCACCTGGACGTCGCAGACCAGCGCCCTCCACTCGGACACGAGCGCGCCCAGGTCGATCACCACCCCATCGGAAGCGACACCTGCCGCGTTGCCGATATCTCCGCTGCCGAGGGGCGGTGCCGCGGCTCCCGTTGTCGCGGAGGGGGGAGAGGCCGATGGCGCTTCTGCTGTGGGCGCGGCCGAGCTGGCCCTTCTTCTGGCTCGAGGGGGCCTAGCCGGGCCGGGGGCGGCCGCCAGCGCCACCGCGCTCGCGCACACACCTCTCCGCCCGACGTGGAGTGCGGCCGGAAGGAACAGAGCGCCCGACGGGGCACACCAGCGGCGGGCGCCGGCGCCGCGGCTACCCCCTCCCACACAGGAGGGGCGCGGCCATGCGTAGCGCCAGCTTCGCGCCAGAGCGGCAAGCGGGCGCATCCCTTACAACCTGAAAAATACGAAGTTAAAAGTGCTTCACCGGAACCTTAAAAAACAACAACATGAAAGACACGAAAAGAAAAGAGTAGAGTGAATCAGAAAATCAACAAACAGCAAAGAAAAACAACAACTGTGGGAAAAAGACGTGTGCGTCTGAGAATCATTTTTTTTTTGTGGTAGCAACAAAAAAAGAGTGTATTAAGGACGAGTAGCATATGTCAGAACACATGACCGTTACGCAGCACCGACCGCACGTCGGGCACAACTAGCAAACACTCCAAGAAAGAGATTAATGTAAGAAGCACCTCATCCTCATCTGTCTTGTGCAGTGACTCCGTGCCTTCCACGTTCTCCTTGTGGAGCTTCTCCGCCGACGGTATGTACGGTGGGATGATGAGCGCGCTCTCGCGGTTGAGTAGCGTGCACTCCTCCGAGTTGTCGATCATCACCAGCAGCTCCGGCGGCACCTGCAGGGTGCGCAGCTCCTTCAGCAGCACCTTCGAGTTGTCGTTAAACAGCGGCTTGCTGGCACGCTCACCGGGCAGACCCCCCAGGCACGCCGTCTGGATCCCGTCGCTGTGGGCGGCCGTGTCGGCATCGCCCGTGCCGCTGTCGCTTGCGTTGGGGCTGGCGGCGCCGCCGGCGGAGGGCTCGCCGGCGGCGCGGCCGCAGCGCCGCTCACAGCGTAGCGTGCGCAGCAGCGCGCCGCGGCTGACGACGCGGCAGTCCTGGCGGTAGTAGCGCTCTTGCAGCGTGTGGTCGGGGTCGATGCGCCGCAGGATGGTGTCCGCGTAGGGCTTGGAGGCGGAGGTGAAGAGCACCATGTTGTACAGCTTCGCCACCGTCGTAAGGAAGAGCCGCGCGTGCGGCCGCACCCAGATGTGGAAGAGCTCCGAGCCGGCCGCGGTGGGGATCACCTCGGAGAAGGTGGGCGGCCCCTGCATGAAGGCGGTCGACGTCGACACGTGGCAGAGCGTCTCGTCGAGGTCGAGCACCAGCACCTTCTGCCGCGTCGCCTGGTACGACAGCACGTGGTGCACGGTGATGGGCGCGATGGGCGCCGCCGGCCGCGACGAGCGCGCAAAGTCGAGCTGCCGCGTGGTCACGCGCCGGTAGACGACGGAGGCGGCCGCGCCGCGGCGCGCCACCGCGTGCGCGCTGCTCGTCGCGGAGCTGCTGTACTCGTCCGTCGTCGGCTGGCACTCCCCGGGGCCGCGCGACGTCCGCGGGCGCGCGAAGTGCGGCGGCCACTGCGGCGCCGGGTGCCGCGAGGGCAGCGTCGACACGGTCGGTTGCTGGATCGCGCCGATGACGTTGCCGACCAGCACGTGCAGGCTGCGTGAGAAGCGGAGGGGGAAGCTCCGCGGGACGAGGGCGCGGCCGGCCATCTCCGGCAGCCACCGCTCCAGCTCCCCCCGCTTGCCGAGGAGCATGCGCCGTTGGATGAGCACGGACGGCTCCACGCCGCGCGCGGCGCGCGCCTCTGCCGCGAGGACGCTCGGCAACGCCCCGCTGTCCCCCTCCGCCGTGTCTTCGCTCGCGGTGGAGGTCTCGCAGGCGTGGTCTGCCGGCGACGGGTCCAGTGGCGCGGCCGCCGTCCGGCGCTGGCGCATGTGCTGCAGCGCCTCCGCCTTGCGGGCCGCCAGCACTTTGTGCGTAGGCGGGTAGGCGCGGTGGCTGCGGCCGGCGAAGAAGAAGGAGAGCACGTAGAGGGTCTCACCAATGTGCGCGAAGGCTTCCAGGCCGTCGCTGCCTAAGCTCAGCAGGGCGTTGATGACGTAGGGCGCCACAATGGCATTCCAGAGCCATGGCAAGAAATGGAGGATGCCGCTCGCCATGGATACACGCTCTCTCTTCTCTACTAATTACTAATATATATTTATGTGTGTATGTGTGTGTGTGTGTTACCTTCTCCTCCTTCTTTTTTTTTTCATTTGTTCGTCAGTGGATACGTAGAAGAAAAAGTGAAAGAAGAAGTGGAAGTATATTCGAGTTTGCACATGGCGACGCAATAGCAATACAGACGCCAAATGGTAATGACAACTAGACGAGCCACTAGCAAAGGCACATCACAATTTCTTTTTATCTTCCGTTTTTTGTCCTTTTATGTTAAACGTTTGTATTATATAATGCGCTTTAGAGGAGTGAGAATCATTATAGTTCTTTTTTTTTTACTTCCACTCTCAGTTTTCATCCTGGCCGTTACCACCTGCCACCTCAAATGGGTTTGCGTCTTGTTCCTGCATGGCCGTCTCGCGCCGCTGGCGCTTCCGCTCGATCTTGTCCTCCTTCGTCTGCTGTTTGCGCTGCACGTTGGCCTCCTGCTCGCGGCGGCGCTTTGCCTTCTCGGCGGTGCGCACCCGCACCTTGGTCGCGTTTGCGCGTATCTCCTCGGTGGACTTCTTGACGCTGTTGTGATAGAGCACCTCGCCCGCCGCGAAGCCGTTTTCCACCTTGGTGAGCTGCAGCGTCATGCGCGGCCCGATCTCCTGCAGCTTGATGCGGCACTGGTCGCGGTGCTGGCGGAAGGGCTGCGCCAGCGGCACCTCCTCGCCCTCACCGTCCGTGTCCGACCACGCGTCCTCGCGCTCGAGGACCTCGTCGATGCTCTCCAGCGTGCCCATCTTGGTGGGCCGGCGGTTCTCTAGCAGCTTCTTGACCGTCTTGGACACGCCCGTCGTCTTGGCGTTCACGTAGTAGTGGCGGACCTCCACCACGTTCTCGACGTGGTCGTAGTGGAACAGACACACGCGCTGGATATCTGCATTCTGGATGAGCTGCACGTTGACGGAGGGGAAGAGCGCGCGAAAGGTGCTCTCCAACAGCGGAATCTCCGGCCGCCGGAGGGCCTCCGGGCTCGTGAAGTTGTTGAGCACCACGACGGGTGCGACGTCCCACACTTCTTTCTGCAGCGTGGCCGGGCGGCGCTGGCGCGCGAGCACGTCGCTGCGGAGCGTGAAGCTGAGCACGCGGAAGGAGAGCGTGGGGCCGTTGAAGAACCTAAGGATGCGCAGCGACGTGCCCTGCGACGGCGCGGTGAAGAGCTGCAGGTGGGAGACGCTAAAGGTGGAGGCGATGGCGAGGAAGTCCTTCAGCGATGTGTTGCTGCCGTGCAGCTTCTTGCTGCTCCACGGCAGCAGCACCGTGCGCCACTCGTGCATCAGCGCCCGCACGTTGGGGCCCACCTCGCCTCGGTAAATGATGATGGACTTGGGCACGCTCTTGTCTGCCTCTGTTGTGTCCTCCTTCCCGGGCAGCTGCTTGTTTGACTTTTTCCCCATTGCGTGGACGCGTATCCTAGGTTGGGCGCTCGCCTTTTTACTTTCCCTTTCCTTTTCTGTAGTTTTAGCGTACAAATTCTTGAAGGGTAAGTGAAAAAAAGAAAGAAAGAGAAGAGAAGATTATAAAGCTACATACATACCTATGGACATGTTGTTCATGCAAATCAAAGGAGCCTTTTTTGAGTCCTCTCCACTCCAAACGCAAATTTCGAATAGAATACATACTTTTTTCCGAGTCGATAACGTGTGCAGTAGTAAGAATAAGAAAGACAATGAATCCTTTTTTTTTTCCCCTCTTCAAGAAGGAAAAAAGAAACGAGGGAAACAAGTTACCTCAGCCAGTACCTGTGTGCACCCGCCCGCCCGCTGACGAGCTGCTGGTACTGTGCTGCGCATTCCTGAATAATGCGAATCGCGTCATCCGCCCCTCTGATCTCGCCACTGAAGGCAAACTCGTTCTGTTTCTTCCCGTCGGTCGTCTTGTAGTTACGGAACCAATCCACCACCGTCTCCTTCACTGCGGTAGGGACTCGGTCAATGGTCATGAAGCCGCTGTCGGCGGTCACCGGCTCCGCCAAGATCTTCCAGTCCGTCTCGCCCTCGTCCACGAGGCCCAGCACGCCGAGCACACGCACCGCATGGTAGTCACCCGGCTGCGACGGCGCCGCCGCCAGCTGCACCACGTCAATCGGATCGCCGTCACCTCTGCACTTTGTGTCCGCATCGACGTGATCGGGGTTCTCCCACGTGCAGGGGACGAAACCGTAGTTGAAGGGCACATCGCCGTAGGTGAAGTAGCGCAGGGGCTGTCCGGGCTGCTTCTTGAATGCGTCCTGCATGATGGGATTATACTTTTCCTCTTTTACAAGCTCAAACTTGGCGCGAGAGCGGCGTGGGATTTCGTTCACAAACGTGAAGATGTTCGCGGCGGCCCCCTCTGGTGACAGGGGGAGATCGTGCCACGCCGACTTCGTGCCGTCATGCTCGCTCTTGAAGTACACGCGCCAGTCTTTTGTGTCCGGCTGCCCCTGCACGGCTGCCACGAGCTTTGGCAGATGCAGCCCGAGCTGACAGATGGTGCAGCGCATGATCGGTCGTGAAAGTGTTTCTCTTGCTCTTCTGCGTTCTATTGCGGTTGCTGTGTGCGACGAGAAGAGTGAAGAAGAGAGAAGTTACATTTTTCATTCCTTCTCACCTTTCCGTTTAGGTGACAAGCAAACGAAGGAGCCGTGGGCGCATCACTACGCTTTCCTTCAACGGGTCACATTCACCACTGCATCACAAGCTGTGCACCACATACTACCTTCACAAAAACGGTGGTCAGAGGGAAAATAGAATAAAAAAATACAGAGAAGAGGTAAAGGTGTTCCCAGCCGGCGCATACGTGGCCAGCTAGCTCAGGAGCGAGCCCACACCCGAGAGGATGGGGCGCAGGAAGCCACTGACCACGCTATACGCCATCCCCAGCGTGTGTCGAGCGTACGGGATGTAGCTCAGCACGTACCACAGCAGTGCGGCGAGCTGGATGGCGGCGAACACAATGCAGCCGATGGAACTGCGCAGCCACAGCGCACACAGAAGCGTCAGGAAGGAGGACATGAGGTACGTGGCGCCAGCCTCAAACCGATTCGCCTGGAAAATAGACCGCACTTGGGTGCGGAACCCCACGATGAAGCAGGTCGAGCACAGGCAGAACATATTCCCTACCGTGAAGAAGAAAGCAAATTTTCTCGCTGTCAGAACGACTGTCATCGCCATGCTCATGGCGATGACAAGGAACACACAGCCCATCCCCAGCACCAAAAAAAACCCCGTCAGCCGCTGCATGTAGCTGAGCTCACCCAGGGCGCTCAGCCCATCCAGGTAACTCTCCTCCGGCGGCAGCTCCAGCACTGGGTCCTCGTCCATCGGCTGGTCGGATATCAGATGGTGCGCGTGGCGGCGTATGTTGCCCCAGTACGCGCCGAGGCCGCTGTTCATAGTTGTGTTGGCGTGGCGGCCGGACATGATACGCGCATCCACAGTAAATGAAAGCAAGTTACAATTCTATAGAGTGCCTCCACGTCGTGACGTGAAAGTAAAAAAAAGACGGAACACTCCGAGAGAGAAGAGAAGAGACATCCATACACGACCCTGCTCATGTACAGCTCTCTGTCAGTGCGATACATACATATACCCCACACAACGAAGCTTGCCATTATCACTCTACGTATTTTTTGCTTAGTTTAGAGTAAAACAGAAAACAAAATAAAAAAGTGTCTCATTATCATTATCGTTTTGACCATTTGTTTTGCGGAGCTCGAGAATAAGTAAAAGAAAAAGCAAACCAGTAATAACTGTAAATCCACAAAGGAAAAAAGAGATACTCAAAACACGTGTAGTGGAGAGAATTTGTGTTTTCAACTCTCCATAATTAATTAACTACAGGAAAGCATTTTTTATTATTGAAAATAAAAACAGGAAAAGAGAAAAATAATCGTTTTAGTAGAAAAGAAAGACTAATGATAATCAAGTACAATTATATGTGTACGAGAAACACTTGTATTATTACGCACTTTTTTCCATTAAGCTTTCGCTCACATCACCTCCTTTCTTTCGTTGTTTTTCAATAGAATCGAAAAAGAGAAGGAGTAAAACAAATGAAGTTTCTTTTTTTTAATAATTGGTTCTTCTTTGTTTCGTGAAGTAGAAAAAAAAAACAAAAAAAAACGAAGCAAAACGCTTACAGTGCCCTTTGAAGGTGCACGTTGCGAGCATGAGCATGTGCGATGAAGGAGATCTCCACTCACACTACATCTATTTCAATATCTGTTATTGCGAAAGTGATCTGGAAGGTATCGTAATAATTGATGATAATACTGAATACTATTACTCAGTATTCGTTTCCGTGAATTCAATTCTTGATCAGGTTGACCGTTACCGAAGAGAAAAAGGACGAAAAGCGGGAAAAAATAAAAAAAAACGAAGCGAAAGAAATACGAAATAAAAAAAAACCAAAACCGAACGAACATAGGGAAATCATGAACAAAGCACTAAATGTATTCCAGCGTATACCTGACCTAGGACGTAGGCAAGCGTAGAAGAAAAAGCCTATCCTGCCTCCGTCCGATGCCAGTGCACACACTCCGCTATTGCTTTCAACCACACTCAGATTTCCTCTATATTTGCTCAGTGCTCTCATTAACAAAAAAAACTGCCTTTCCTTTCTTGCCAAATGGACAAAAAAAAACTTTACAGCTTGTCTCGTAGTTCAGCATCGTGTTGGTGAAAACGAGACAGACGAGGTTGCCCAGCGTGATGCCGATGGTGGCGTACATGGCGCCGATGTTCATGCCCGTCTCGCGGCGGGCTGCCCAGACGTCGTTGAGGGTGCGACGGATCTGCTCGATCTCCTCGCGCTCCGCGTCGGTCATGTCCGCGTTGTCGACCGTCAGCTGATACGGCTGCGCGTGTGTCGGCTCCGTGCGGCCCGTGTCGCTGCCGCCGGACGGCTGCGTCATCTCGTCACTGTGTTCGCGCGCCATATCCGCCAGTATGGGCTCCGTTGCGTGGAGCTTCTTCTCAGCGCCCATGTCCGCGGCGGCATCACGGTGCTGGCTCCCCGCCGCATGGTCTCCCATGTCGTGGCCTTGGGCCGCGAGGTACTTGCTGACCGCCTCCTCCTCCTCT
>AUXH01000490.1:0-14597 GCA_000482145.1 Strigomonas culicis | reverse complement strand
TGATCGCACTCCACGCCGGTGTGTGCGCGCTGGTGGACTGGGGCCGCGGCACCTACAGCCCCGCGCTGCTGCGCGCCTACACCCTCTTCTACGTGGTCGGCACCGCCATCGCGACGCGCGTGCCGCCGGTGGGCCTGACGCCCTTCAAGTCGCTGGAGCAGCTGTCCGCGCTCGTCGTGCTGGTGCTGCTGTGGTGCCTGCACGTGGCCGAGGCGCTCCGCACCCGCACGAAGGCGCCCATCCGCAGCTTCGCGACGCTGCGGCTGCGCGCCTACGTGCTGTGCGTCGCCGTCGCGGCACTTCTTGTCGCCGCGACGGTGTTCGCGCCGGCTGGCTTCTTCCGGCCGCTCTCTTCGCGCGTGCGGGCGCTCTTCGTGGCGCACACCCGCACCGGCAACCCCCTCGTCGACTCCGTCGCGGAGCACCAGCCCATGGGGAACGACATGTACTGGCAGTTCCTCGGCATTACGAGCGTCGGGTGGCTGATCGGCACGGTGGTCGCCGCGGCGGCCCTGCGCGGCGACCAGCTGACCCCGCGGCTCTTCATGGTGCTCTTCTCGGCCACCTCCTTCTTCTTCGCATCGAAGATGTCGCGCCTCGTGCTCTTCACCGCGCCGGTGGCGTGCGTGCTGAGCGGCTTTGTGCTGGGCCGCCTCGTGGAGCGGACGGTGGACGCGCTCTTCTGGGCGACCGCGCCGCGTGACGTGCACAAGAAGACCGACGGGAAGCTCACCGGCAAGGCCGCAGCAGCAGCAGCAGCAGCAGCAGCAGCGAACCAGAAGCGGAGCCTGCCGGATGCCGAGTCGTTCGGCCTCATCGCCTGCGCCCACCTGGTCGTGCTCACCGTGGTGTTTGTTTTTCTGTTCAACTCGGGGTACATCAGCAACTCCCTCGAGAGCGCCAAGTACATGGGCAACCCCTACCTGGTGTTCAAGGCACAGGTGCGCGGAGAGCCTGTCCTCGTCAGCGACTACATGGACTCGTACGTCTGGATGCGGGAGAACACGCCGGAGGACGCGCGCGTGCTTTCGTGGTGGGACTACGGCTACCAGATCACCGGCATCGCCAACCGCACGACGCTCGCCGACGGCAACACGTGGAACCACGAGCACATCGCCACCATCGGCAAGATGCTGACGTCGCCGGTGAAGGAGGCCCACGGGCTCGTGCGGCACGTCGCGGACTACGTGTACATCTGGGCGGGGCAGAGCGGCGACCTCGGCAAGTCGCCGCACATGGCGCGCATCGGCAACAGCGTCTACCGCGATATCTGCGCGGCGAACGATCCGCTGTGTCATCACTTTGGATTCTACCAGGACTACTCGACGCCGACGCCGTCCATGCGGGCCTCGCTGCTGTACAATCTGCATGAGCACCGTCGGACGCAAAGCATCATGGTGGACCCCAGCCTCTTCCAGGAGGTGTATCAATCGAAATACGGGCTCGTCCGCATCTACAAGGTCATGAACGTGAGCGAGGCCAGCCGCGCGTGGGTCGCAGACCGCAAGAACCACGTGTGCAGCGCGCCGCCCGACACGTGGATCTGCCCGGGCCAGTTCCCGCCGGCGCCGGAGATACAGGCGATGCTGCGCAAGCGCATCAACTTCAAGCAGCTGGAGGACTTCGGCCACGACAAGAAGAAAGACGCGTACTACCAGGCGTACATGGCGCAGTACGCAACCACCGGTTGAGGTGACGAATGTTTTTCTTTTTGTTTTTGTTTTTAATGTCAAGCATGGTAAAGAAGAATCAGAACAGCACCGTACACCAGCAGAAGGCATCAATCGTGAAACAAATCAGAGAAAGGGAGGAGAACAGGTCCTGCTGTGCTTGGACACTATAACATGTTTTTAACTCTCTCAGTTGGTGTTGTCATTTTGTTGTTGTTGTGTACACTGGATTGTGTTGATTCGTGGTCACTAATCTATGTGCAGGGTCTCTTTTTTTGTTTTTGTAGCTGCTGTGTTTGCTTTTAGCACCTGTGTGGGTGTATATGTGTGATGTTTATTCTCAACCGCCTTCATTTGACTCTTCACTCTTGTTCTCTTTTTTTCTTCCTCGCCCCTTCCTTCTTTCTTCTTGTTATTGTGCTGTAAGATTCTATTCGTAGGAGAGACAAAAAAAGAAAGGGTTGTGAGTGCCGCGTGTGACTCATCCATGCGGCCCCATAGATGTTCGACCGCGCTGCTGCGGCGGGCGCGGCACGCCACCGCCACAGCAGCGGTGGTGGCGCCCCGCCGCTGCCTCACCACCACCGCGGTGGCGCTGGACGGCGGCCACGCGCGGGACGGGGAGGGGGGCGAGCGCGTGGCCGCGGCGGAGGCGGCGCTGCAGCGCGCGCGCCACGACACGCATGCGCTCGAGCGCGGCATGGATCGCATCGCCGCGGAGGCAGCACTGCTGCGCGGGCTGACCCCGGAGGCGCAAGGCCAAGGCAGCAGCAGCAGCAGCAGCAGCGCGCCTAAGGAAGAGGCAGCGGAGTGGCCGGAGCCGACGCTGGAGGATCTCGACCGCTCCATTCCGCAAGTGGACTGCGAGTTCATCGCGAATCTCATCCGCTGCCGCACCATCCGCCGCGAGGCGTTTCTCAGTGAGAAGGGGGCGGTGAAGCAGAAGGTGGAGCGGCTGACGCAGCGCTCGACGAAGACGGTCACGGACGCGGTGCGCCTGCCGCGGCTCGGCGCGCTCGGCCTCTGGGCGCGCGGCGGCGACGCGGAGGAGAGCAGCAGCCTCGTCGCGTCCGGCGCCGAGGCGCCGGTGCTCGCGTCGGCGGAGGTCCTCGCCCAGCTGAGCGCCACGGAGCGCGACCTGCTGCAGACGACGCGGCCCGACTACCAGGACGGGTTTATCCTGTTGGACTGCCGCACGGTGAACGAGATCACGTCGTGGGGCATCATCGAGGGCGCGAAGGTGCTCCCCGCGCACGAGCTCTTCGAGGCTTTCCACGCGACGCCGGAGGAGTTCGCGGACACCTACGGCTTCCCCAAGCCGCGGCCGGACGAAACAATCATCTGCTACTGTCAGTTCGGCCCGCGGTCGCTCATGGCGGCGCAGATCCTGAGCTGGATGGGCTACGTCAAGGTGCTCCACTTTCGCGACGGCTACTACGAGTGGGGGAAGCAGTACAACCTGCTGCTGCGGCGCTGGATGGAGCACGACAAGGAGAGCGGCAACGAGCTGCGGCGGCTCGCCGCCTTCCAGGCGGGGCTGGAGCTGCAGCGCGAGATCGCACCCGAGTTCAACGCGCTGCCGATGCAGGAGGCCGCCAAGTACCGGCTGGACCAGACGCGCAGCCTGGGCACGCTGCAGATCGGCGACGGCCTCCGCGCGGAGGCCTACGCGAAGGTGGCGGCGCTGCTGGAGGGGCTGCCGGAGGTCGCGGGCCACCTGGAAGGCGGCAGCGGCGGCGGGCGCCTCGCCATCGGCCGCGCGTCCTCCTCCGAGCAGCACCTCACGCAGTTCCTGGAGCAGGCCACCGGCATGAACCCGCTGCTGGAGACGCAGGACCTTAACATGGACATCGGAGAGGCGCAGGCAAAAGTGCTTGACACGCTCGATGACCACCGGCCGCCCGTGCGGTAAGCGGAAACTCTTTTAGCGGCGGGGTAACAGACGTGTGTTTGGTTGTTGTTGTTTTGTATGGCCTTGTTGGATTTCTCATGCGCTTGCGTCTTCACATACATACGATAAAAGGCTTTATACGATTGTATCTATTCCGCGTTGTCACGGTATGCATTTTGAGTATGGCGGATGGTGGTTGTGCGGTGGTGCAGACAAGAGGTATGTGCGCCTCTCTATATAACAGTATCACTCTACTTATGAATTACACTTTATTAAATATAATTGATAGGAACCCCCTCGACTTGTATCTACTATCGTGGATGGTGGTAGTTGTCTATCCCTGAATGGAACCTCCCTGTGTATAGCAAAAAAAAAAAAGTAGCCCCCAAAATGTGTCATACTATCCTCTCTTTTGCTTCTTTTTCTTCTATCAAAAGTCAAAAAAAGTTATAGTACTCTTCTTGTTTGTTTGTTCATTTCCTTCTTTCTTTTTTGCTCAAAAGTAAGTAATTCAAATTAAAAAAAAAACAGTCGTTTATACCCCTCTATATACACCTCGCAGATCAAGCCATGCCGGACGGTCACTCTTCTGCCTCCGTGGTTGCGGTGGACCCCGAGAAGGCCGCGAAGGAGCGCGACGCGGCCGCCCGTGCGATGCTGCAGGACAACCCCAACGCGGCCGGTGGCGCCTCCCGTCTCTACTTGAAGCGTGATCTGGTGCTCACTGTGCCCTACACTCTCAAGATCGTCGCGAAGACGAAGGAGGAGCTCGCGCGCGTGAAGACGGTCGCGGAGGAGGTGCTCACCTCCGCCTTCCACCTGTGCGACGCGGTGCTGAACAACTTCAACCCCGACAGCGAGATCTCCCTCATCAACAAGCTGCCGGTGGGCGAGCAGCACCAGATGTCCGCGCCGCTGAAGCGCGTGCTGGGCTGCTGCCAGCGCGTCTGCAACTCCTCCCGCGGCTCCTTCGACCCCGCGGTCGGGCCCCTCGTCCATAAGCTGCGCGAGGCCGCGAAGAAGCAGGTGCAGATCCCGCCCGAGGAGATCGCCGCGCTGGCGAAGAAGTGTTCGCTCAACAAGAGCTTCAAGATGGACCTGCATAAGGGCATCATCTCGCGCAAGCACAGCGAGGCTGCGCTGGACCTCGGGGCGGTGAACAAGGGCTACATCGTCGACTACGTGATCGAGAAGCTGAACGCGGCGAACGTCGAGAACGCGTTCTTCGAGTGGGGCGGCGACGTGCGCGCGAGCGGGACCAACCTGAACGGCGGCGCTTGGGCAGTCGGCATCGTGCGCCCGCCGGCGCTCAGCGAGCTGCGCAACCCGCCGTCCAGCGATGACAAGCACAACACGTACATCCGCGTCATCCAGCTGCACAACGAG
The DNA here is from genome assembly GCA_000482145.1 of Strigomonas culicis. NCBI lineage: Eukaryota > Euglenozoa > Kinetoplastea > Trypanosomatida > Trypanosomatidae > Strigomonas > Strigomonas culicis. The sequence continues at coordinate 9,650 of AUXH01000490.1, read as the reverse complement.
GCGGTGGCGACCTCCGGCGACTACGAGAACCTCATCGAGGGCCCCGGCTCAAAGCTGTACACGTCCATCTTCAACTGGGACCAGAAGGGGCTGCACGTGCCCAGCGACACCCAGCTCGCGCAGGCGAGCATCAAGTGTTACAGCTGCATGTACGCCGACGCGCTCGCGACCGCGGCGCTGCTGAAGGGCAACCCAGTAAACGTCCGCCGCATGCTCGACGGCTGGCGCCACGTCCGCGACGCGGTGACGGACTTCACCGTGTACAGCCGCGATGAGGAGCGCGTCGCCCGCATGTTCGAGATCGCGACGGAGAGCACCGAGATGCGCGCGAAGCGCATCGCCGGCTCGCTGCCGGCGCGCGTCATCGTCATCGGCGGCGGGCTCGCCGGGTGCGCGGCCGCGATCGAGGCCGCCAACTGCGGCGCCCAGGTGATTCTGCTGGAGAAGGAGAAGAAGCTCGGTGGCAACAGCGCCAAGGCGACGTCCGGCATCAACGGCTGGGGCACCCGCGCGCAGGCGAAGCAGAACATCATGGATGACGGCAAGTACTTCGAGCGCGACACGTACCTCTCCGGCCGCGGCGGCAACTGCGACTCCGGTCTCGTGAAGGTGCTGTCCGTGAAGAGCGCGGACGCCATCAAGTGGCTCATCAACCTGGGCGTGCCGCTGAGCGTGCTCTCGCAGCTCGGCGGCGCCAGCCGCAAGCGCTGCCACCGCGCGCCGGACCAGAAGGACGGCACGCCGGTCCCCATCGGTTTCACCATCATGCGCATCCTCGAGAACCATATCCGCACGAACCTGTCGACGAAGGTGACCGTGATGACGGGCATTAACGTGACCGCGCTGCTGCACACGAAGAACAACCGCTCCGACGGCGTCACCATCGTGCGCGTCAGCGGGGTGGAGTTGCTGCAGCACAACCAGGAGCCCATGAAGCTCAGCGCCGACGCCGTCGTGCTCGCGACCGGCGGCTTCTCCAACGACCGCACGGCACGCTCGCTGCTGCAGGAGTACGCGCCGCAGCTCGGCTCCTTCCCCACCACCAACGGCACCTGGGCGACGGGCGACGGCGTCAAGATGGCCCGCAAGCTCGGCGTCGCGCTCGTCGACATGGACAAGGTGCAGCTGCACCCCACCGGCCTCATCGACCCCAAGGACCCCGCGAACGGCACCAAGTACCTCGGCCCCGAGGCGCTGCGCGGCTCCGGCGGCATCCTGCTGAACAAGAGCGGCGAGCGCTTCATCAACGAGCTCGACCTGCGCTCCGTCGTGTCCAAGGCGATCCAGGGCCAGGGCAACATCTTCCCCAAGTCCAACAACAGCACCTTCGCCTACTGTGTGCTGAACGAAACGGCGGCCGGCCTCTTCGGTCGCAACTCGCTCGGCTTCTACTGGAAGAAGCTGGGGCTCTTCGAGAAGGTGGAGAACGTCGCGGAGCTCGCCAAGCTGATCGGGTGCCCGGAGAACGACCTCCTCCGCACCCTCACGCAGTACGAGAAGACCTCGTCCGCCGGGCAGCACGCGTGCCCCATCACCGGCAAGAACGTGTTTCCCTGCGTGCTCGGCCCGCAGGGCCCCTTCTACGTCGCCTACGTGACGCCGTCCATCCACTACACGATGGGCGGCTGCCTCATCTCGCCCTCCGCGGAGATCCAGAGCATAGACCGCGCCCACGACGCCGAGACGGCGCACCGCCGCCCCATCCTCGGTCTCTTCGGCGCCGGCGAGGTCACCGGCGGCGTGCACGGCGGCAACCGCCTCGGCGGCAACTCGCTGCTGGAGTGCGTCGTCTTCGGCAAGATCGCGGGCGACCGCGCGGCGACCATCCTGCAGAAGAAGACGCACGCGCTCTCGATGGACGAGTGGGCGACCGTCGTGCTGCGCGAGGTGCGCGAGGGCGGCGTCTACGGCACCGGCTCCCGCGTGCTGCGCTTCAACCTCCCTGGACAGCTGCAGCGCACCGGCCTCGCCCTCGGGCAGTTCATCGGCATCCGCGGCGAGTGGGACGGGCAGCACCTGGTCGGCTACTACAGCCCCATCACGCTGCCGGACGACTACGGTGTCATTGGCATCCTCGCGCGCAGCGACAAGGGCAATCTGCGCGAGTGGATCTCCGCGCTGCAGCCCGGCGACGCGGTGGAGATGAAGGCGTGCGGCGGTCTGCGCATTGAGCGCCGCTTCAGCGCGAGGCACTTCTTCTACAAGAACTACAAGATCCGCAAGCTGGCGCTCATCGCCGGCGGCACCGGCATCGCACCGATGCTGCAGATCATCCGCGCGGCGGTCAAGCGGCCCTTTATGGAGTCCCTCGAGAGCATCAACCTCATCTACGCCGCCGAGGACGTGTCCGAGCTGACGTACCGAGAGCTGCTGCACTCGTACCAGCGGCAGTACGGCACGGAGAAGTTCACCTGCCACTTTGTGCTGAACAAGCCGCCGCCGCAGTGGACGGAGGGCGTCGGCTTCGTCGACGCGGCGCTGCTGCGCACGGCGGTGCAGGCGCCGTCGAACGACCTCCTCATCGCCATCTGCGGGCCGCCGGTGATGCAGCGCGCGGTGAAGATCGCGCTGGCCGCCCAGGGATACAACATGAACCTCGTGCGCACGGTCGACGACCCGGAAGGTGTCTCCAAGATCTAAACACGTGCAGGAACAGAAAGATGCCTGGCACGATGACGTGTGCGTGTGTATGTGTGTGTGTGTTTTAGATTGAACTAAACAAAAAAAAAGGAGGATCGTTTTTTTTGTATGGACAAAAAAAAAAGAAAATAAGAAGGTCAACTATACATCTACCTTTTTCTTTTGGGTTTTCAGAGCAAATAACAAAAGAGGCAGCACCACATAAATATAACATATTTATATATTCATAACAAAGAAAATGCAGAGACAAAAAGAAAGTGGTGCATTTTTTGGTTTTAATGCACACTATAACGAAGAGATGGAAATAAAAACAAGAGAATATTCTCGTCAAAAGACTTTATAACTACTTAAAAAAATAAAACAGAGAGAATATTAATCTCTCTTGGTATTAATATCGAACTTCATTGATTCTTTTATACATTTTTTTTTCTCTTTTTTATTTCCAGATGCAAATAGTATGCATATTGATGAAACATCATTTTTTTAGAAACTTAAATGAAAACGCACAGATGACGGTTTGCCATGTTGTTGTTTGTTTGTGTATGTGTGTGGGAATGCGTTCACCACTTAAAAAAAAAGAGTTAAACGTTTCTTTCACTGTCCTTTCTTGTGGCCGCAATACTATTGTTGTTTCATTCTGTTTGTTCTTCTCTTGCCTACCTAAAAAAAAAAGGAAAATAGAAATACGAAGACAAGCATTATTTAAAAAAAAAAAAGGAAGGCTGGGAAGTATTTAATAATAATAAAAAGAATGGCTCGAGCCAGGAAAGGCGGTAGAAGTCCGCACACCCGGGTACAACAGACAGGCAAACGTGAAAAACGACATTCTTCTATATTAGTGAAGGTGCTATTGCTGGTGTTTGCTTTCCTTCTTGTCTTCGCCTTCGTGTATAGTGGGAAATTATCGCGCACTGCTGAACACACTCACGCTCCTCCCTCTCCCTCGACACCGCTAGCACACCCCTCTTCCTTGCCACCACAGCGATCGCAAGAAGAAAGGAAAAAAGAAACCCATCCACACACCATCCCCCTCACCCCCACCCCCACCGCAACAGCCTCCTCTGCACCGATGCAGCGGGCCACAGTGGTGATCATCGGCGGCGGGCTGGCTGGTCAGTCCGCCGCCATCGAGGCCGCCCGCAACGGCGCACAGGTGGTCCTGCTCGAGAAGGAGCCGCGCCTCGGCGGCAACAGCGCCAAGGCGACCTCCGGCATCAACGCGTGGGGCACCCCCGCGCAGAAGGTGCAGGGCGTCGTCGACAGCGGCAAGTACTTCGAGCGCGACACGTTCCTCTCCGGCCGCGGCGGCCACAGCCAGCCGGGGCTGGTCAAGATGCTGTCGGAGCGCAGCGCGGACGCCATCAACTGGCTCTCCTCCTTCGGCGTGCCGCTCACCGTGCTGTCGCAGCTCGGCGGCGCCAGCCGCAAGCGCTGCCACCGCGCGCCGGAGAAGCCGGACGGCACGCCGCTCCCCATCGGCTTCACCCTCGTGAAGACGCTGGAGCAGCACCTGCGGACGGAGCTGGCCGCCAGCGTCCAGATCGAAACGAGCGCAACGCTCACGCGGCTGCTCTCGCAGCCGGTCGTGCTGCCGAGCGGGCGGGAGGTTCTGCAGGTGAAGGGCGTCGAGTACCGCAAGGCCAGCAAGCCGGAGGGCGCGGAGAAGGAGGAGGTGGAGAGTCGGCACCTGGACGCCGACAGCGTCATTCTCGCGACCGGCGGCTTCTCCAACGACCACACGTCGGACTCGCTGCTGAAGGAGTACGCGCCGAACCTGTCTGCGTTCCCCACCACCAACGGACCGTGGGCGACGGGCGATGGTGTGAAGCTCGCCCGCGAGCTCGGCGTCGCGCTCGTCGACATGGACAAGGTGCAGCTGCACCCCACCGGCCTCCTCAACCCCAAGGACCCCAACGGCAGGAGCGTCTTTCTCGGCCCCGAGGCGCTGCGCGGCGCCGGCGGCATCCTACTGAACAAGAGCGGCGAGCGCTTCATCAACGAGCTCGACCTGCGGTCCGTCGTGTCGGAGGCGATCCTGAAGCAGGACAACGTCTTCCCCGGGTCCGACCACCGTCGCTTTGCCCACTGCGTGCTGAACGAGGAGGCCGCCACGCTGTTCGGCAAGGGCACGCTCGGCTTCTACTGGAAGAAGTTCGGCCTCTTTACCTACGCCGAGGACGTCGCCGCGCTGGCGCAGCTCATCGGCTGCGACGAGCCCACACTGCGTGAGACGCTCACGCAGTACGAGGCGACCAGCAGCGCCAAGACGCCGTGCCCCATCACCGGCAAGAACGTGTTTCCCTGCGTGCTCGGCCCGCAGGGCCCCTTCTACGTCGCCTACGTGACGCCGTCCATCCACTACACGATGGGCGGCTGCCTCATCTCGCCCTCCGCGGAGATCCAGAGCGCAAACACGACGGCCCTCGGCGGCCGCCAGTCCATCCTCGGTCTCTTCGGCGCCGGCGAGGTCACCGGCGGCGTGCACGGCGGCAACCGCCTCGGCGGCAACTCGCTGCTGGAGTGCGTCGTCTTCGGCCGCATCGCCGGGCGGCGCGCGTCGCAGCCCGCCGTCCCGCTCGCCTCGCCGGCGCTGCCCGCGGCGGGCGGCTTCGTCCCGGCCACGGTGCGTGAGATCGTCACGGAGCACGCCGCGGAGGAGCAGGCGACGTCGGAGGGCAGCCGCCAGCTCGTGCTGAACCTCCCGCACCCGCTGCAGGTGAGCGGCCTCGCGCTGCTGCAGAAGCTGACGCTGCGCTACCGCGCCCACGGCCAGACCAAGACGGTCGACGTGCGGCCGTGCAGCCTGCCCAGCGACGTCGGGTCCGTCGCGGTGCAGCTCCCGCCCCACGCGCCGTCTGCCGCGGTCGCGTGGCTGCAGGACCTGCTGCCAGGGGACGAGGTGGAGATCGCCGCCGGCGAGGCGGGCGAGGCCGCCGCGCTGCCCGCCACCACCACCGCGCTGTACGTGGTTGCGGCCGCGCCTGGCGGGGTCGCCGCCACGCTGCAGCTCGTGCGGCACGCGCTCGATGACGCGCCCTTCGCCGCGCAGCTGACCGGCGGTATGCACCTCCTCTACGCCGCCGACAACGCCTCCGCTCTGAGCTATCGCAAGCTCATCCAGGCGTGCGAGAAGGAATCCGCCGTGCTCAAGTGCAAGCTGTTGGTGGACACGCCACCGGCGAAGTGGGAGGGCGGCGTCGGCGTCATCGACGACGAGGCGCTGCGAAACCTTCTCCCCCCTGTGACGGATGAAAACCAGAAGGACGTCACCATCGTGGTGGCCGGTGGCGCGACGGAGATGAGTGCCGTCATGCGTTATCTCCGTGAACATCACTACACGGAGCGGATGACTGTGGTTCCACTTTATGAATAAAAAAAGAAAGGGACAAAATGAAAACCCAACAACAAAACAAATCCATTTTCAACAAGAGCAAAAAAAGGCAAAAAAAAACAAGTAGTATATAAAATACATCAAAAGCCATATCGCTAACCGTACGGGTAGAACGACACATGAGTTTGATGCACGAGTGCGCGCACAGACAGAGAGGTGAGAAGAGGAGATGAAGGGAGTGATGACCTCCCAATCGCCTTCCCCACCACAATCGTTGTTTACTGCACAATTGTTCTTTTTTTTCTTTTTCTCGTTCACCCCTTTCTCTCTCTCTCTCTCTCTCTCTCTCTTCAAGTCCTGTTTTGCAAGCACACAATGACGATGGGAACAAAAACAGCGCGGAAGCGATACTCTCGCGCAGTACTCCGCGGGACCATTTTTGTTATTGTGGCCAGTATTTCTTTTGCGCTCCTCGTGTTTTTTTTGATGCAAATATTGATTACTATACCCATTGGCGCGGACAGCCCAGCGCAAAAGCTTCCCGGGGTTGAAGAAATCACGAACAAAAACCTGCACACTTTTTGTGGGTCCTCGCGCTATCTACTACTCGAGTTCTACGCCTCGTGGTGCGAGCATTGCCGACATTTTACCCCGGTGTACAAAAGCTTGGCACTTGCCATTGCGGCTGATGAATCGCTGAAGAACAAGGTGGTGATCGGCAAGGTGAACGGCGACCGGTACACCAAACTCGCCGACGATTTCGAAGTTCATCAGTTTCCAACGCTCTTGCTTCTCCAGCCCAACTCATGCACGGACGGACTTGTCGTCGACGTGCACACGGAACAGAGCATCTTGGCTTACCTGCGCTCGTACATTGAATAAAGACAGCGAGGGAGTGACCTCTCCGCCCTTGAGGCCACAAGGGTCGAGTGGGAAAGCATCAGAGAATAGTTTGTTTTTTATGTGTATAAACCGAAAGCTGCCATTTTGGAGAGAAAAGTGAGTGAAGTTCTGGTCTCATGCGCGGCCCTCATTTGAACAGAAAATGAGTTACATTTCTTCACTTTCTTCCCCCCACCTGCCTTTTTTTCGGAAACAGGATACAGAACACACGGCCCGTACCAAAGGCGGCGGGCGGCGGAGTCCCTCGCTGCCCATCCCCCACAAGTCAAAGGGGTCTCACCCCTCCCACAAGCCCCCTCCCCCCCCACCTCATCCACTTGCCAGCAGATGGATAGGGCGCGGCGTCCCATCATGCGGAAGGGACGTAGGCGCTTTGGCCATTCCCTTACCCGCCCTTGACCCTAGCACGTCGAGCAGCGGCTCTTAACGCCCACCGTCCCTCACCATGGCTTTCCTGGGCTCTCTTAACGAAACCACAGCCGAGGGCGAGGGGCTTTCCGAGCAAAACAGTTAATCAGCACACGCGGCGCCCCCGCCGCCCAGGCGCAGCGCGGGCGCCAGGGTCTTTCGGCCCAGCTGTCAAAACACGGACCCCGGCCGCAAAAAGCGTTCCGCACGCCACGGGGCCTCGGACCACTAAAACGCGCACCCCAACAACACACACACACACCCAATCACCCGCCCATATTCACGGCAACCGTTCAACAGAATTCTTCACAGTGCCCGCACTGCCCAGCTCAAGAAAAGAGCGCTGGGCGCACCAAGGGCCGCCCGCCCGCTAGAAAAGAGGCGCCCCCACCGAAAAGAGCCAGGGGGAAACGGTTCTTTTTCGTTTTCCTGCGAGCCCTATGCCATTAGAAGGGCTTCTTTTTATTCTTGTCAACACCGCCCCTTTCCACTGGCGTTTGCGTTCGACACCCCGCGACCGTTTCTCATTCTCATGCGTGGTGAACCCGTCCCACGCCTCCTTCCACATAGCGCCCTCCCCATTATTGTTTGGTTGGCTGGTTTTGGCGGTTTGTGAACAAACGGAATGCGCGGAGGCGACGATGAATAAAGGAGGAAAGCAACTCTCTCGTTGAAACCCTGGCGGTTTTTTTTCCACGCGAAAACCTGTTTCCTTTTCAATTCACTCACAGCATCACTGCCACGAAATGAATCCTTGGGATTTCGAGAAACAACGAGGCACCCTTTCTTCCCACCACATGGGGCGCACATTGGTATTTAGTATTGTGTCACAGTGAAACAAAGATTCGTGACATCGCTTATGAATGTGCCAATGGCCAACGCGCGCGCTTCAGATGAGACATGTTGATATCACTCTCCATTTTTGTTGCCACTCCGCCGTCAATAGACGGACATCTTGCTGTTGAGCGCGCCCCTTTGTCTGTTCGAGGAAGTGGGAAGGGGCCGCTTGCTTTCACATAAGCCCACACAAGCCCCGCGACCTCTCCTTTTTCAATGAAGACGAGGGTATAACCAGCCCCTCCGCGAGACGGGCGACCAAACACATGATGCCCAATAGTTTTTTATTTACCATATACGCGCTCTCTCTTTTTTTCCGTACCCACTTATGTGGATTAGTTTAAGAATAAAGGGGAGGGGGCGGTTTATCCGTTTCTCCCTGGGGCATATCAATTCCGGTTCCTCACTGCGGGCGTTGGCCATTATTACTCCATTCACGTCTTTAAACGCCTTTAAGCAATTATGCCCTTGGGGGCGAGGTGCCCCCTTTGTGATTGCAGGGCTTTCCTCCCTTCCTGGAAGTCTCTTCCCGTTTGACCACATGGTTTTAAAGCGGAAGCCCCTTCCGTGCTCAAAAAACAGCCTCAAGCTTGCTTTCAACACCAGCCCTTTAGATGCAACAACTCTTTCATCCTTTTAAAACCCCTTTTTGCAACTCTGGTTATTGTGAGGCGAGATTCTAAATGCCGCGTGGGGGCTGCCAGCATCAAGGGTGGGGGCGAGTGTGTTTGGGGGGCGCAGTCGCTTGTTGTTTATGCCTAAAAAGCTGCGCATGCGATGTTTGTGTGGGCAAACGGGACCGTGGGCGCGTGTGGATTAGGGGGCCCGAGCCAATGATCAAGCAAGAACGTCATCGAGTTATACATGCTGAGGTGTAGCCTCAATTCTGGAAAGGACGTTTGGTGATGGGGAATGCCCCGACGGATGGCCGGCGAACAGCACACGGCCCTGCGCGTTGTTCACGAAACCAAGTGTTGGGCAAAAAGCGCATCGGAAGAACACGCTATTCTCCTGCATTTGGGCAACGCTCGAAAAGGGCCCCTTAGGGCGGTGGGGTCGCACTCCTACAAAGGCGCCATGTGTCGCGCGTGGGGGCTGTTTGCTTGGTGGGATGGGGTGCGGTCTTGCGCTTTGTGTCCCGCTTTAGGTGGAGGGAGTGTTTTCAAAGCGCCAAAGAAGATTTGCTTAATGAGGCGGTGTTGGTGTGGTTACCTCCGAGCGAGGCCTTCTGTGACTTTTCGTGGGGGGTCCCCCCGTAAAGGCCGCGGGCGCGCCTCGCCCCGGCGCCCGCTGGGCGTTTCGAGCCCGTTTCCCGTTCCCCAGCCTCGCCCGTCCCCGGGCGTGGAGGCTGGGGCGGGGGGCCTTTCGCAAGGGCTGGGCTCGCGGCCCGCTGCGTTTTTTGAAGGTCGTGGCGGTCCGAGGGGCGTCGCTTGCTTTGCGCGGCAGGTTCTTCTTTTGGTTTGGCGGCGGCGGTTGGGGCTTGTTTTTTTTTTGCGGGGCCTCCATCGTTGCGAGGCCCTGGAGGGCGGCC
>AUXH01000489.1:0-14640 GCA_000482145.1 Strigomonas culicis | reverse complement strand
CGAACGACATTGCGCTGATCAACGTGACCATCTCCAAGGTGGGCGCGAAGCCGATCGAGGGCGTGACGGACACCACCGTCCCCCGCCGCCTCGGCCCCAAGCGCGCGAGCAAGATCCGCAAGCTCTTCAACCTCTCCCGCGAGGATGATGTGCGCAAGTACGTGGTGCGCCGCCGCGTGACCAAGGCTGGCAAGAAAGACCGCCTGAAGGGCCCCAAGGTGCAGCGCCTCATCACGCCCGCGATCAAGGCCCGCCGCGCCGCCAAGGCGAAGGTGACCATCAAGAAGGTGCAGAAGGCCGCCGAGGAGCGCCGCGCGTACCTCAAGCAGATCGCCGCCGAGCGCCGCTCTCGCCGCCAGCGCTACCACGCCAAGAAGCACAACGCGAAGGTGGTTCAGCAGAACGCCGAGATGGCCGCCGCCAACAAGAAGTAATCTACTCTTGGAGGAAGCGCATGAACACCAGCAAAAAAAACACTACGAGAGTTTTGGAGTTTTTTTAATTATTTTATTTTTTATTTATATTCTTTAAAAAAAAAGTACGTACATACCCACCAAAAAGTGTGGAGTAGGGATGACCGTTAGAGTACATATATATCTCTTGGGTTTCCCCTTCGGTTAAAAGGTGTTTACTCATACTATAACGTTAGAGTATGCTATTCTTCTCTCCTTGTTCTTTCTTCTTCCATATTAGTGTAGTGCCACTTTTTTTTTTCGAGTATCTTTTTTTTTCCTTCATACGAGGAAAGGAAAAGAGAGCAGAAAGTTTCGGAGAGAGCATAGACAAGCGAAGAGAAGAAGAAGATACTCTTTTTCTTTCTTTCTTTCTTTCCTCTCCTTTTTTTTTTTAGTAACGTTTGAGATACACGGACAAAAACAACAACAACAAAAAGAATAGTATTTCTTCTAGGAAACAAGTAGTCTCTCTCTCAGCAGTTCACCATGTCGCGTCGCATCTACACGCGCACTATGAGCGGACAGCTGTCGAACACGTGGCGCCACGGCGGCTACGAGTCGCACACGATGGGCGTCACCGTGGCCACCTTCGGCTCCACCGGCATCCTCGGCAGTCACGTACACGCGATGAACTGCGAGCACGGCTACACGAACATCCTGCCCTTCCGCTTCCGCAGCGGTATGGCGAGTGGCATCCGGCAGTTTCGCTGCCTTGGCGACGGCACCCTCGGCCAGAACTTCGAGACGGACTTTGAGCTTGACAAGGAGTTCGTCGTGAAGTCAATTCTAGAGAAGGTGGACAACGTCGTGAACTGCATCGGCGCGTGGCAAGAGCCGACCATGTACGAGAACAGCCAGTCGTGGTTCTCCATGGAGGCGATCAACGTCGAGTGGCCGCGCCTTCTCGCGCGGTGGTGTCGCGAGATGGGCATTCTCAAGCTGACGCACATGTCGATGGTCGGTGCGGACCTGAACAGCCCCTCCAAGCTGCTGCGCCAGAAGCGTGAGGCGGAGCTCGCCGTGTTGGAGGAGTTTCCAACCGCGACGATCATCCGCTCGACGGACATCTTCGAGGAGAACGATTTTACCTACTCCAAGTACCTCAAGGCGCAGCGCTACTGGAAGGTGGTGCCGGTGCCGAATCGCGGCCAGCGCATCCACCAGCCCGTCTTTGCTGCGGACGTGGCCGAGGCCGCGTCGCGCTCGCTGCTGCTGGACCACACGGAGGGCCGCATCGCGGAGCTGGGCGGCCCGGTCCGCTTCACGACGAACGACCTCCTGCGCTGGGCGAGTGAGTGCAACAACCAGCGCCACCTCGTCATGCACCTGCCGCGCTGGGTGTTTGACATCGCCTGCCACATCAACGAGCGCTACCCGGTGCACCAGGGCGCGCTGCTCGGCACAAAGGCGCCCGCGTGGACGAAGGACTGGGTGGACCGCCAGTTCATCGACAACGTCGCGATGCCAGAGCGCGACCCGGAGCTGCTGGACTGGGAGGACTTCGGCATCCCGCAGGAGGACCTCTATCGGATGGAGGAGAAGTACTTCATTACCTCCGCCATGTTCGCGCAGGGTCAGCCCTACTTCGATCATGGTCAGCGTATGTAACATGGGGAGGTCAGTCGCCGAGAGACGGCCTTTTCTTTTTCTCCTTTTTTTTTTTTCGTGGCTTTTGGTCTCTGTCCGGCTGCGGTGTCATGATTGGATGCATACCTTAGAGATGCTGTGTGGTTGGGTTTTCCTGTTGTTCTTAGTTTAGTCTTTAGTGTATGTAGCATGATAACAAAATGGAGAAGAAAAGGGAGTAAGAAATGCACAAACAAGAATCAAGTGCTTTACACTTTTTTCTTTCCCTTTTCATTTTTGTTATTGTTAGAAAATGTAGTGTATATCCAAATGAAAGGACTAAAAGTCCAAAAAACAAACCAACAAACTAAAAAAAAAACACAATTAAGAAATATTGCGCTTTAGTATCTCTCTTTCCTTCTTCTGTTTTATCCTTAAACTGTTACAGTCAACTCTTACTCTATATATTCATTAAACAACGAAAAAACAACAACAACCTGAGTGCATCGTTTAGATGCCTTATAACCACCCTTCAAACAAACCAACAAAAAAGAAGAAGAAAATAATGGCACACACACATCTTTTCCTTTTCCGAAACAGTTGTTTTTTTCATTTCTTTACTCCCTCTTTTTCCTTCTCTCCTCTTTTTCTTCTTTTTTTTTTTTAGAACGGAGTATACATATAACATAATATAACGCAGTTCTTTTTTTTTGTATTGAGACTACAAAAAAAGAAAACAACTGCTTCTTTTCAGTGGTTACATCTAGAAGATACCCGTCGATACTCATTTTATAAGCACTCACATATACTTTTTTTTTGCGTTTTTAGACTACATACACTTTTCCATTTACGGTTTTTATTTTTCTCCCTTTTTTTTTCTTTAATTACTTTAAGTTGAATTATTATACGTGTGAGTAATATCCTAGTAATTGTTGTGCTCTATACCATTTCTAAATATAGTACAGTTGTTTTCTTTTTCCTTCACCGTTCCTGTTTGATTCTAGTACAATACAACACATTTTTTTCCTCCTTTTCTTTCTTTCAGTAGGAACGAAAGAAAAGAGGGAAAACAACCTAAACTAACATAGTAGGGATACTAATAAAGGCAAGAACACCAACAACAACTGCAACAACAACAACAACAAAACACACTAGAAACCACCACCACAACAAAAAAGGAAAAACAAAATTTCTAGATTATACAAACCGATAGCTTCATAGATCGTAATTCGCATCTTAAAGATGGCTGCCAAAGCGCTCTTATACGCATGGCTTCTCGAAGAGGCTGCTGTTGAGGAGGGAGAGCCATCCGCCGCCAGCCCCCATAGCACGTCGGCGGCGGGGCCGCAGGACGAGCGGGCGTATAGAATGGAGGCCCGCGATGTCTTCCTGTCACTCGATGTCCGCGGCGATGGCCTCGTGGCTGAGAAACAGCTCCGTCGCTTGTTCGACGCCGCCGGCGGAACAGCCGGTGCCGCCCCGCCCGCGTTCAGCTCGTCCAACGAGGGGGGCGGTGTGGGCGGAGGCAGCGCCGGGGAGAGCGAGCCGCTTGCCCTCACGACTCCTGTGACGTTCTTTTCGGAGTGGGTGTATAAGGATTCTCTCGCCGCCTCGGGGGGCTCGGGCCACACGTGCCGCACCACAGCGGCGGCGCCACACCCGCGGGAGGGTCACCTGAACATCTACCAGTACATGCACTGGCTGCAGCAGCACCGCACGGCACCGCCAGGCGATGACCTGCAGCCCGTGCTGGCGCTGCTGCGGCAGGCCCACCAGGCGCCGGCGCGCGATGGGAGGCTGTTACTGTCCCACCGGGAGGTGTTCTTCCTGTTGCGCGCGTTCGACGTGCTGCGCTCGCGCGCCTATCTGCGGAGCGTCGGTGACCATGGACCGCATCCAACGGCGCCTCTGCAGGCACCCCCGCATCCCCTCGACCCCTGCGGCGAGGGCGACGTGGAGGCCGTGGACACGGAGCACTTGACAGAGGCCTTCCTGTTTTTATTGTTTTCCCCGCCGGCCCCCGCCGCGGCTGCCGCGAGCCCCGGCGGGGCGGCGTCGCTAGATCTTCTCGACCTCCTGCGCTGCCATCAGCAGGGGGCCGAGGAGGCGACGGACGCGGCCGCCGACCGGACGGCGGCCGCCACGCACCTGCTCTTGGAGGAGCTGCACGGCTATGTCGAGACCCTGGCCGCCGCACTGCTGCAGCAGCACGCGCTGGGCGTGCCGCCGGGCCTCCTCGCCGTCGCGGAGGAAGCGGGAGAAGAAACGGACGAAGCAGCAGCCGATACGGCGGATGCGGGTGGTCGCGGCTCTGACCAGGACGCGTCGAGCTGCAGAGAAGAGGGGCGGCCGGGCGGCCGCCAGAGGCCGCTGTGCGTGACCGCATCCTCGTGGCTGCGGTCCTTCCAGTACCAGACGCACGCCTTCCCCCCACAGCTCCTGTCCTTCCTGCTCGCGCGTCGCCCGGACTGCTTCGCGATGGCGACGGACGACGGGCGCGGCGGGGACGCACCGGCGGGTGCAGCGGTGGAGGGGGGCGCGAGCGGCGCGACGGCGGCGCGGCCGCGGCCGGCTCCCCACGGCGGCCACGTGCTGCTGGAGGAGACGCTCGTGCGCTGCACGTGGGTGTCGCCCTTTGAGCTGTTCCTCTGCATCGAGGTGCTGCTGTCCTACGCGGACCAGCTGTATGCCGACCACGCGGGCCCGGTGCTGCCGCCGCCGCCCATGACGACGAAGGCGGCGCAGCTGCAGCGCAGCGTGGAGTTCATCCGGTCCTCGCAGAGCCCAACGCCCCCGCGCTCACCGTCCCCAGCGTCCTTGAACGGGGAGTCGGCCTCGTCCCACGCCGCGACGTCCGCCGTCCTCGCGGCCGCGACCGCGCTTTCGGCGTCGGCCATGGCGCCGGCGCCGCCGCCGCACCTGTACAGCAGCAGCTACGGCCACGCGCCTGTGCCCTCGGACGGCCGCCGCACGCCCGAGGAGGTGCGCTTGTGTGGCGACGCGCCGCTGCCGCACAACGGCACGTTTGCGTTCCCGCACCCCACCGATCGTGGCAGTGCGAACAGGTCCTTCTTCGACTACGGCCAGTACCGCGTCAGCCGAAGCCGCAGCCCGCCGCTCATGGCCCACACGGGTGTCATCCATCCGCTCGCGAGCGCGACCGCGCAGGCGGAGCAGACGTGCTGCTCGCCCCCCTCCGCGCGCTCCTCCCCGCGGACCTCGCCGCCGTCGGTCGCAACGTCGTCGTCGCTTTACTGCGCCACGTACGAGCGGACGAACCCCAAGTGGAGCTCCGCGAGCCGGTCGACCACGCGCGACACGCGCCGCAGCCCGACAAGCACGACGCTGCACACGTACCTGAGCCCAATGGAGCCGCCCCCGCGCTACTCGCAGCTGGCGGAGGAGCCGGCGGGGGAGGCCCGCGGGCGCGCGTCCCCGGACCGCGCGCGCGACGTGGTGGCGCTCGCCGCGCTGGAGCTCGCGCTCACGAAGGACCTCAACCTCTACTTTGACCTCGCCGCGCCGGCCCGCGCGCCGGGGACGGCGGCGGCGCACCACCCCACCGTTCTGTCCGACCTCGTGCAGCGCCTTGTGTACTTCGCGAAGGAGAGGTGCGCGAGCCACGGGCACGGCGGGTGTGGGTACGTGCACCTGGATGCCCTCGTGGAGGCGCTGTGCGATGTGCCGCTGACGGTCTTCAACGCCATCTGCCACCCCTCCACCAGCCGCGCGTCCAGCCGCCATGCCGTGCTTACCATGCCCTCCGCGAGGGAGCGCATGCTCAACGTCTTAGACCTCCTGGAGACCTACTTCGGTCCCTCTTCCCCCGCCGAGCTGGAGGTGCAGGCCGGGGCGGGCCAGAGCGGCCAGGACGACGTGTACGGCCTGAAGAAGAGGGTCCTGGAGAAGTTCATTCACCTGCTGACGGAGTTCGGCGCCTGCGAGGCGGCGGCGGACGGCGCGCCGCGCGCCTTCGTGGACCTGGAGCGGCTGCGGATCGCGAGCGTCACGCGGCTGACGCGGTACGCGCACCGCTCGCTCCACGCCGTCGTGCTGCGCGCGGCGCCGGCGCGCTACAACCTCGTCCGCGCGCTGCTGCGGCTCGCCGTCGGCACGCTCTCGCCGACCGAGCGGTCCGCGCCGCGCGGCCGCAGCAGCACGAGCACGGCCGCGGGCACGGACGTGCGCTTCAGCATGACGCCCTTCTACGAGGCGCTGCTGCTCTTCTACAAGGCTTACTACCTCGCCCCGGCGCGGGGCCCCGCCGCCGCCACCCCGTGCGGCGCGCAGGCGTACTACCACTACGCGATGCGCACGCGGGACGCGGCCGCGGTGGCGCGGCGGTGCGCGGGCCGCCTGCTGCCGCTCCCGCGGCCGCTCACCGCGGCGGAGCAGCGCCGCGCGCGCCGGATGATGCAGTGGCACCTGCGCGGCCCCACGCACGCCATGAGCCGCCAGTGGGCGGCCGCGCTGTATGGGGACGGCGCCGCGGTGACGCCGCGGGCCGCCGCCGCGACCGCCGCGGCGGAGCGGCTGCTGTCGATCGACCCCCCTTCCGCCCTCCTGCCTGCCGCCACGGTAACCGGCGCGGCTGCGCCGGCGATGACGGATGACCAACAGGAGCGCTTTTTGTTGTCCCTCCTGCTGCTGACGGCGCCGCCGCCGCACACGCACGCGGCGCTGCCGCCGGCGCCAGCCAGCTGCACGGACTTGCTCTTTCAGTTGCTGACCAGTGAGGCGGGCGTGGGCGCACCGCCGAGAGAGCGGCAGGGGGAGGAGGAGGAGGAGGAGGACGCGCCGCTGTCGTTTGACATGCAGCACGACGTTATTTTTGGGCTCGTGCACAACACGTGTGTCCTGCTCCAGCACGCCGTGCAGCGCGCTTTCCAGCCCGACAGCGCGCTCGCCTGTCCGCTGCGCGGCCAGCTGGTGTCCGCCGTCGCGGAGTATCTTCACCAGCTCCGGGAAGAGAAGGCACCGAACGCCGGGGAAGCATCCGACAATGGGGAGGCAGAGGCGGAGCCGCGGCGTGCGCCCACGCTGGCGGCGGACCCGCACCACATGGGCGACTGGCGATACAACAAGGAAAACCACCGCGCGCTGCTCGCCGTGTCCGCCCCGCCATCGGTCAAGCACACCCCCACCAGCCCGCGCGAGCCGCGTGGTGTGGGCCGCGCGACGCTGGGGCGGAGCGCCAGCGACGGTGACGCCTGGCGCGGCCTCGCAGCCGCCACGGCGCCGGCGCCCGCCACCCCCCACCGCGTGCAGGCGCGGCAGGCGCTTTTTTCGCAGCTGCTCGCCGCCGTGCAGCAGACGATTGCGGGTGTCATCGAGCGCGAAGGGTCGAGCGACGGCTTCTACCGCGCGCTCTTCGCGGCGGCGGAGGCCGGGGATGGGGGCGACCGGGACGCGGTGTGGCACCGGCGGGCGGTGCGCGCGATGCTCGCCCTCTACGGCGCCTACGGCCCGGTGCGCTGCCAGCGCCTGACCGCCGCCCTCCTGCTGCTGCCAACGTACCCGGTCGCGGTCCGCCCTCCGGACAAGGACGACCAGCGCATGGAGGACGCCGTGGCGGCGGGGGCGTCGCCGTACGCGTGGTACGCGGCGCACGTGCGCGTGGTGTGGCGGGCGTCGGAAGCGACCGCGTGTCTGCAGGAGGGGCTGCCACCGACGAGCCACGGAAGCACGGCGCCGGCCGCCTACGCGCATTGCTTGATGCAGGACGTTCTGGGTGCCTGTGTGCCCCTGCCGGACAAGGACGTGGCGGACCCGAGCGAGGCCGCACCTTCCTACCTGGACGCGACGGTGTTCCTGCAGACGATGGTCGCATCCTTCCCACCGCTGACGGTGCAGGACTTGCCGACCCTTTCGCTGCCGTGCTTTGCGGTGAAGGACGTGGACAGCCTCCGCTTTGCCCTCGAGCGGCTCTGCGACATCCAGAGCGAGGACCGCCGCAGCAGCAGCACCAACGCGACGGCGGCTTGCGGCAGCCTGGTGCGCCATGCGCCCAAGAAGATCAGTCAGCGCTCCGTCGACGCGATCCTCCAGAGCCCACACCTCTCCTTCTTCTTCGCGCAGTGCGGGGTGCAGACCGTCAAGCTGAACGCGCCGCGCACCTCGTGGACGGCCCTCCCCCCCTTTGCCGCCGCTCCGGCTGCCGCCCGTGGAGGCAGCGGCGACAGCGACGAGGCGCACCCGAGCGACGGCGAGTGCGAGGAGCTGCGCAGCGCGCGCGACCGGGCCGGCGGCGGCGTGGTGGTGTACTACAACCACTTGGCGCAGGTCCTGCCGGCGGTGCAGCTGTTCCCGCATGGGATGGCCCTGTCGCTCCCGCTGCTGCAGACCCATCTGCCGGACCCCGTCATGGGCCGCAGCGGCTGCTACGAGGGTGCGTGGACGACGCCGCCGCCGCCGCCGGCGCTGTCCGTGTGGAGCCCTGCCGCTGCAGCCGCCGCAGCGAATCCGTCGGCGGATGCGCTGCGGCCCTACGTTGGCGCGGCGCTGCACCGCCGCCTGCTCTCGTGGGTCGCGCCCTTCGATGTCGTCTGCCTCGCGAGCCGCTTTTTTCATCGCTGCCGCGCGGTGGCGCGGCCGGCGGCGGTCACGATGGACCTGCTGCTGCGGCTGCTAGAGACGCGGCAGCGCGCGCAGTGGGGCGAGTACGAGGCGGCGCGGCGCGGCGGCAGCCCCACCACGGCCGCGCTGTCTTTTCTCCCCACCGCCGACGGCGCCGCTGCCGCCGCCGACGCCGACGAGGTGCGGTCCTACTACTGGACGCTCTTCTATGCGGACTGGGTCACGTACGTCTATGCGCATCGGACGCCCCCCTCCCCCACGGCGGCCGCGGACGTCGCGGCCGACGCGCGCGCGGTGGCCGTGTCACTGGAGGACGTGCTGGTGCTCTTCGTGACCATGTTCCGGCACTTCTACGCCACCTACGTGGTCGGCGACGCCGCCGCGGCCGCCGTGCACGCGCAGCGAATCGCCACCGTGCGTGAGCGCGGGGAGAAGGGCGCGACACCACCGGCGGCAGCGGCAGCGGACGCGACCGCAGAGGCGTGCCTCGGCATGGCGGCCGACGCGGATCTGTCGGACTGCAGTATCGTGGCCAACGCCGGGAGCGATTCCTTCCGCAGCGATGCGCCGAGTGCGGAGAGCTACGAGGCGTCGGCCTACGCGACGCCGCCCGGTCTGGCGGAGCGGGCACTGCACGAGACGGTCGTGCCGACACTCACACGCCGCGCGTGCGGCGCGGCGACGGGCAGCAGCACGCCGCCAGCGATCCCGACCAGTGTCCGCGAGGCGCGCGTCACCCCCCTCCGCGAGCGGCAGGTGCTGTTGCGGGAGTCACGTGCCTCGCTTATTTATTTCTACAGCCACTTTTTGGTGGATGTTTCAGCGTGTCCGTGTGCTGATCACGGAACCGCGTAAGTTCATTTTTTTTTCTCACGTTCACGTTCACTGTTTTTTTTTTTTTCTTTCACCGTTCCGACGAACGCAAGTACCGTAATAAAAAGCAAAAAAAGAGCGCACACATTGCTGGCGATCGATGCGTTTTTATTCTTCCCGTTTGTCATGCTTTGTGACAGTCCACTTGTATGTCCTTTCTCTCCATTTCTCTTTTCTTCGCAAGTAAGTAAGGAAGCAACTTCTTTTTTTTCTTCGTTTTTCATAGAGATTGATAAAAGCACTCTCTTAAAAGGGATAGAAAGAAAAAAAAAACTTGCTTGTACAATTATTAATATATAAAAAGACTATACCGTTATCGTGGACACCGTTTGCGTGTGTGGGTAGATATTACTGTCGCCATCTGCGTTTTGTTTGCTTTGTTGATACAATTTTTTTTCTTTTTTAGGCTTTTCCATCTTTGCAAACCATGAGCGGGTCCCCCTACGGCTCTCCCACGAACGGCGACGGCTTTACCAATGTGGAGGACTCCGTTCTATGCCTCATCGCGACGCCCAACGCGACGGGGGCACAGCTCATTGCCACGCTCAACGTGCGGCTGCGCTCCACGCTGGCGGAGGTGCGTGAGGTGCTGCGCTCGCTCGCGCGCGGCGAGGACGGCGGGCCCACGGCGGTCGCGACGCCGCCCGTCAACGTGACCGCGGCGCAGGCCAAGGAGCTGCTCGCCGCGCCGCTGCACCCGTTCGATCTCACGAGCGCGTTTAGCTTCGTCCTCGGCGGCGGCTGCGTCGCGGTGGGGCCCGACGCCGAGCCGCGCGTGCAGGTGGGCGAGCTGATTCCTCGCTACCCCCGGTTCGGCCCCCCGGCCAGCAGCGCCTGGCACCTGCAGCCGCGGGCGCCGACCGCGATCGTGCCGCGGCGGCCGCGCAAGCCGGCCAAGGGCAAGCGCGGCGCGGACAAGCCGCGCCGCGATGCTG
This sequence comes from Strigomonas culicis, assembly GCA_000482145.1. Classification (NCBI taxonomy): domain Eukaryota; phylum Euglenozoa; class Kinetoplastea; order Trypanosomatida; family Trypanosomatidae; genus Strigomonas; species Strigomonas culicis. The sequence continues at coordinate 4,235 of AUXH01000489.1, read as the reverse complement.
CGGCGGAGGCGGGACTCAGCCACCGCTCGCGCCGCGTCGCGGCGATGGTGCTGTACGTGGCGCAGGGCTCGCCGCCGCGGCCAGAGCGCGTGCTGGCAGAGCGGCTGCAGCTGCAGCAGGCCACGACCTACGGCCGCCACTTCGACCTGCATCTGTACACCACTAGCGTCACGCGCTGGAATGCCAACGTGCGCGACTTCCTCGGCCGCACGCTGCTGCAGGAGGCGGCGCTGGAGGGGCTGGAGGTGGCCGTGCGCTTCCTCAGCGGGAAAAGCTACGTGCAGCAGCAGGCTGTGGACCGCGAGGGGAACACGGCGCTGCACCTCGCGGTCATGGGCGGCCACGAGGGGTGCGTGAAGCTGCTGCTCGAAGCCGGCGCGAGCGCGCTGGCGCCCAACCACCGCGGCAACACGCCGCTGCACCTCGCGCTGCTCCGCGGCCGGCGCGGCGCCGGCCTCGTCGGCCTGCTGTGCGGGCACCTGCGCGCCAGCGGCGGGGCCGAGGCCGCCCGCGCGCTGGTGGCACTCCGCAACTGTGACGGCTACACCCCGCTCGAGCTCTTCCGGCGGAACAGTCCGACGCTGATGGAGCTCTGCGAGCGCGGCAGCCTCAGCGCGGTGAAGGCGCTCATCCACCACTGCCTGTTCGACCGCGACGAGGTCACGCGGCGGCTGGTGTACAGCCACCAGACCGTCATCCACGCGGCCGCGCACGGCGGCAACCTCGACGTGCTGTGCTACCTGATCCAGGACCTCGACCTCTGCAGCGCGGAGCACGGCCCGTGGCGGCAGCAGCAGCAGCTGCTGGACGCGCGGTGGCAGACGCCGCTGCACCTCGCGGCGGCCGGCGGCCACGTCCGCTGCGTCGCCTACCTGATGGAGCGCTTTCCGCGCGACCTGGCGCAGCAGGACCTCAACGGGGACACACCGCTGCTGCTGGCGCTCAAGCGGCGCCAGCTCGCCGTCGCGGAGCACCTCCTGCTGCACAGCACGCCCGGCGCCGTCGCGGCCGACGCGCAGGACCACAACGGGATGGCCGCGCTGCACCTCCTCTGCGGGCTCGGCATGGCGGCGGCCGCCGCGGCGCTGCTGAAGCAGCACGGCGCGAACGTCAACCTGTCGTCCGACACGGTGGACCACGCCGTGCGGCTGTGGGGGGAGGGGGCGTACCGCAACGTGAAGCTCGTCCGCCGCGCGACGCGCTACAAGGCGCGCCCCACCCGCCGGCTGGCGGAGCAGCTGAAGGTGCGCGCGGCCACGACGGCGCTCGCCACCTCGCGCGGGCACGAGCCGACCGCGGCGGGTGCCGCGCCCTGCATGGCTTCGTACGAGGCGGGCGGCGGCCTGCGCGGCTACACCCCGCTGCTGTGCGCGCTCATTGCGGGCCGCCGCTACTGCGTCGTGGAGCTGCTGGAGACGCTGCTCCGATACGGTGCCGGCGACAACGCCGAGGACGTGCGCGACTTGCTCTTCTACGCCCTCACGCGGCAGCACTTGGACCTCGCGGAGAAGGTGCTGCAGACGGCGGCGCTCCACGCCGGCAGCAAGGCCGTGCTCGACCAGGTGCGCGCGGACAACGTGCTGTGGTGCCGCCTCATCCGCGCGAGTGCGCGGCAGCGCGAGGCGACCCGCAGCGGCAGCGGCGACGGGCCGCACCCGGCCTCCGCCGCCGCGCGGGCGCAGGAGGTGGCCGTGCGGTGGTGCGTGGAGCACCAGTACGGCCGGCTGAACAGCTGCCTCGGCGGCAACCCGCTCGGCATGGCGGCCCTCATGGGCGACGGCGCCACGGTCACGTACCTGCTCTCCCTCGGCGCGGACCCCAACCTGCGGCTGCCCCCGCAGCTCTTCCAAGCGGTCTCGGCGCCCAGCGCCGCCGGTGCGAGCGCGCGGGAGGTGCAGGCGGCGGACGACGGCGCGTGCTGCTGCTGCGCGCTCGCCTGCGCGCTCGCCCACGGGCAGGAGGCGGTCGTGCCGCTGCTGCTGCAGGGCGGCGCGCGGCTGACCGCGGCGGCGCCCACCGCCGCCGGCGACGACGCCGCCCCGTGGTCGGCGCTGACGGCCGCGGTGCAGCTGCGGCTGGAGGGCGTCCTGGCTGGCCTTCTGGGCCTCGCCGCGTCCCCGCCGACCCTCGTGGCGCGGACGCTGCTGGGCACGCTGCTCGGCCTGCCGGCCTGCCGCGCGGCGTCGCCGGAGGCGGCGCGCCTCTCCCGTCTGTGCGCGCTGCTGGCGCGCCACGTGGACCCCACCGACTGCGTCGTGCACGTCACGGAGCTGCTGCACCTCGCGGCGCACTGCCAACTCTTCGACGTGGTCCGCGCCCTTGCCGACCGCTGCGCGGCGCTGCCGAGCGGCGCGTGGGAGGCGCTGCTGCAGCAGCTGCCGGCCCCGCCCGCGGAGCGGCCGCGGGAGGCGGTCGCGCCGACGCTGGTGCCCTGCGACGCGAGGATCGCAAAGCGATGCCCGCGGCTGCTGCCGAACCCTGTCAACGGCAAGGGCGGCCTCTATCGGCACCCGAAGCCGTTCCGCCGTCTCGTGTTGCACAACTGGCGCCGCGCGCGGCTGCTGAAGCAGGAGCTCTTCCACCGCCTGACGTGCCGCGACGTGTTCAGCTACGCGGTGGAGGCCGGCGAGGTCGCGCTCGTGGAGCAGCTGCAGCGGCGCCTGGCCCTGCCCATGTGGTCGCTCACGGACACCCGCGGGTGCAACGTCGCGGACTACGCCCTGCGCGGCGGCCACACCGCGCTCATGCGGATGGTCGCCGCGGCGGGCGTGACGCCGCGACGGCGCCACGGCGACCGCGTGGCGGCCTGCGTCGCGACCGGCGCCCTCGTGCGCGGGCTGTACGACAGTCAGCATCTGGAGCGGCTGCGCGGGCGGCGGCCACTGGATGCCGCCGCGCCGGAGCGCTCCCTGCGCGTCTTCACCGATGTTGCGTCGTCGCTGATCCGGGAGGCGGCGGCCACGGCGCCGTCGGCCCCGGAGCAGGCGCTGCTGTCGCAGCTGCTGTGCGACCTCATTGACGCCCACCTGGCGCAGCACGGCGCGAGCGACCTCGCGAGCGCCGGACTGTGGCTGGACGAGGTGATAGTGGCCTGCATCGCCGGCCGCCGCCTACCGCTGCTGCGGCTGCTGACGGAGCAGTACCGCTGCGCGCTCGCAAGCACCAGCCACAAGGCGCCGCGCGACACGGCCCGCTTCTTACTCACCGCCGTCTATGCGAACGATGGGGACATGCTCGCGTACCTGCTGCGCGCCGGCTGCCCGCCCCACCGCGGCGCGCGGCCGACGCTCGCGATGGCCGCCCACGTGCGCGTGAAGAACGCGGAGCACATGGAGCTGACGCCGGCCTGCCTCGCCGCGTGGCTCGGCCGGCTGGACCTGCTGCAGCTACTGTGCGCCGCCGCGCGCTTCGAGCCGGCGAACTGCAAGGACCAGCGCGACCGCAATGGGGACGTGGTCAAGGCGCTCCTCCGCGGCGCGCGCGGCGTGCTGTCGGCCGAGCGCGACGCGCGGCTCGCCGGCGCCGTCGCCGACCTCGCCGGCGCGGGCCACCCTTTTCTCTCGCCGCACGTGCTGCGCCTCGCCGCGCGCAAAGGTCTCCCCCAGACGGTGACGGCGCTCTGCGAGTACTACGGCGAGCGCGCGCTGCTGGCGGACCTGGTGCCGGAGGAGCTCAACAGCCTGTACTACCTCGCCGCCCGCCCGGCCCTGTGCGCCGTGCTGCGCTCGCTGCTCGTCCAGACGGAGACAGACGAGTTCGGGCTCGAGCACGTGCGGCTGACCAGCCTCGCTGCCACCGTGCTGGAGCGGATGCAGGCGGCGGAGGTGCAGACCCCCGCCAAGCACGCCATCGGCGTCGTCGACTACGCGCTCTCGCGCGGGTGCACGGAGGGCGCGGTGCTCCTGCTCGCGCTGGGGCTGCAGGGCAGCGGCTGCGCCGCCTTCGTCTGCCGCCCGACCCCCCTCGCCGCCGCGCTGCAGGTCGTGCTGCGGCACCACCGCGCGCACCGCGACGGCTACGCGGCCGGGGCCTACACCGTCCTGCACAGCGCGGTGGAGCTGAACTACACGGCGGTGGCGCGCGCGCTGATGGCGGAGATGAAGCTGCTGCCGCGCGCGCCCGCGACGACGGGCGGCGTGCTGCTGTCACCGGCCGCGTCGGCGCGGGCGACCGGCGGCGACGGCGGGCCCGCCGCCGCGCGCCGGCTGGCCCCCTCCGTGTACGCGCTGGCTGCG
>AUXH01000488.1:0-14677 GCA_000482145.1 Strigomonas culicis | reverse complement strand
ACTGACGACAGTCCTTCCTATTATCATGGTAAGGGCTGTACAGAGTGTCTCCTTCCCTTTGCTGCGGTATCGGTTTCATTCTCTCTCTTTTTTGTTCTCTTACTCCCTCACTTGTTTTTTTTTTTTGTAGACTCCTACGTTTCTTTTTTTTTTAATATGAGCAAGGTCCACACTCCTTCGACGCACTCCCCACACTTTAAAATAATCCTATTGTTTTTTTTATTTTCGCGTGTAATTTCATAATTTCCCCCTTTTTTTGACATCTATAATTCCTATTATATATTTACATATAAGTTTATATACTTTCTTTTCACGCTTTCCTTCTTGTTGTTCCTCCCTGCTGCCAACCAATGGTACAGCGGTAACCGAAGGGAGACAACAACGAAATAACTATAAAAAAAGGCAGAGCAATAATAGAAAATATTCTTTTTTGTGATTTAAACATATTTCAGAGAATATATAGTTTTTTCTTTACTAATTATTTTTGTGTTAAAAAAGAAAGCATCAAGAGCACCATTTTGATGTTGTTGCATCTCCTTTTTTTTTTTGTGCTTCTTGTGATCAAGTTTACGGTTTTCCCTTTTCATATTCCTTTTTTTTCATATTTATCATAAAATCTTCTGATCATTTTAAAGAAAAAAAATAAAAACCAAACATATAAGGTATGAGAAGAAGAATAATAATGATAGCGAAATACGTGCATAGAAGTGTGAAAAAAGAAAGGAACATCATCAAAAATAAGTACGAGAGACAATATTTGCAAAAATTGGTATAATGATACGAATCATTATGGATGCTCTCTCTCTCTCTCTCTCTGTATGTGTGTAATAATAATAGACTTGACCACCAAATCACTAAAAACAAGCAAATAACAACAACAAAAAACAACAACACCGGTCTTCCCATCTCGTTCTCTTCCTCGAAACTAACTTTCACCAACACCCCTAAAAAAAGAACAACCAATGTCTCAACGTGAGAGTTGTGTGTGGCATCCGATGCCGGATGAGGTGCGCCGCAGCAGCGTGCAGTCCCGCCGCCAGTCGCTATCCGCCGCCCGCCAGCGGGCAGCGCAGGACCCGAACAAACCCGACTGGGAGCTGGAGGCGCCGGCGACGCCGGTGACCGGTGCAGCTCCCCGAAAGGAGCAGCCTACAGCCGGGTCGCAGGCCATGAAGGTGCAGTCGACACCGCAGGCCACCAAGTCGCAGGAAGCGCCCAAAGCCGCGAAGCCGCCGGCGGCAGAGACCAAGCCGCGCCACGCCGCCGCCGCTCACGGCAGGGGTTCGGCAGCGCCGGCGGACGCGCCGGTAAACAGCGGCGACGATCAGCAGGACCGCGTCATCGACGGGCTGCGGTACCCGCGGCAGGGGCGACAGATTGACCAACTCGGCTTCGAGACGACGCGGCATGCGCTGAAGTTCCACGGCCCGGACTGGGACATCCCGCTGACCCGCAAGCGCGACGCGCTTACCAAGTGCTTCCTGGAGGACGCGGCCGAGGCGGTCGGCGAGCCGCCGGAGAACCTCTCGCATCTGCGCTTTGTCGTCGCGTCGGGCTACCTCAAGGTGCGCTTCAGCGTGCGGCATCGCGTACACGAGTCGAGCGCCGCGGTGCAGCGCAAGCTGGCGACCGCCGCGTGGACGGCGGTGCAGCGCCTCTACGAGCCCCGCGAGCGCCGCCCGCGGCCGCCGGGTCACCGCCCCGCCGCGGCGCGGACGGCCTGCGGCCTCAGCGCCTTTGGCCGCGTCGTGGAGCCGGAGTTCGGCGAGCACGACACAGACGAGGAGCCGGAGCCGTATGAGCGGCGCGAGGCCGCGCGCGTGCAGCGCACAAACAGCCGTCTTGTGCTCTCGGTCGGCGTCGCCCAGTAGAAACGGGGTGTGTGTGGGTGCGGGGGTGAAGCGTCGCCGTCAAGTTTTACTTCGTTGCTGTATTCTTCGTTTTTTTTCTTCTTCGTTCTTTCCTCGGAAACTACGCAAACAAGCAAACAGACAAAAAAAAACAAGAGTAAAAAGAAGAAGGATACCGAATTGAAAAGGTTTAGATTGCATTTTCTTTCTTTCATTCTGTTTGATGATTCTTTTTTATTCTTTGCTTTTGTTTGTTTTCGGGTTTGAGTCTATAAACTGAAAGAATGTCGTTATTTTTGATTCTGTTTTGCTTTTTTTTTTCTCTTTATACGTTGGATGCTCATTGTTGTACTTATCTTTTTTTTCTCTATTTCACTTCTTTTTGCTTAACGTCGTACACATTTTTCTTATGAAAGCATTATTGTGGCGAACGTTTCGTATATACATGACATTAAAAAAGAAGGAGAAACAAGAAGGAAAAATAAAACAATAGAAAAGAATAAGTATGTGCGAGAAAGAAGAATTATACTGCGTGTCAAAAGGTGGAATTCTCCAAAAAAAAAAGGAAGAAACATGTATACATGAATCACCTAAATAAGGGACTTCATCAAGAACATAAAGCAACACCATTGCGCCTCTATAATTCCTCTCTCTCTCTCTCTCTCCTTCTCTCCTCAGCTCTTAAACCGTATCACTACTATTCTTGGTGCTTTACCTTCCTCTTCTTTTTTATATACATATACATATACATATAATCTCTCTCTCGCTCCCTCCGCCTCCCTGTGACATGTCTAGCGTCGTTACCACTGTCCGCGCGCACCCGGTTGTCGTCGGCAGCATCGCGACGGCGGCGCTCCTTGTGGCGGTCGCCGGCGTGCTGCGCCACCGCCGCGCGCGCCCGGGGCAGCGCCATCAGGCGCCGCAGGACGGCAGCGCTCCCATCCCGGTCCGCCGCGACGACGCCGCCGTCGGTCGTGAGGCGTCCATCTCCAAGGCCATGCCGGAGAGCCTCCGCCGGTCCATTAATCGTCCGCGCAACTAGCGATCCCCACCCCTCCCTTTCTTCCGCTACCAACCTACTATCGTCACCATAGGAAGGAAATATCTGTTATAATGCGTGTACGTATACTGTTGTGGTGCGGAAACAAAAGCAACAGTAATAATAATAACATCACATATAAAAACACAAAACAAAGCAAAAGAAAAAAAAACTAGCAACAACAACATCAACAGATATATCAAAAAAGAAAGTGATGTAAACAGTATTTTATGTGCTTTGCTGTAAAGCAAAAATACAAAAAAAAACTAAGGAAAAAAAAGATACATCAGACATAGTTAGCATGCGACATTGTAGGTCGCGGCGATCAAGGAAAATGACTACTGAAAAAAAGAAGGAAGAAATCCTTATGAAAAATGAAAAAAAAAGAAGAAAAACTTTTTCTTCTTTTTCTTCACTGAGTTTCTTTTTCTTGTTTGTAAAATCATTATTGTTGTATATATATTATATATATACATAGTTCATTCATCATCAATCATCACCTCTTTTTTCTTTCATTTTTTTCTTTTCTGTATGCTCACACATACACATACACCATGAATGTTTGGAGAAGGAGATACTGTTAGAAAAGAAAAAAAATATTTTAAAATTTCTCAGATCAACTCATATTCTTATCCTTTTTTTTTGTTAGATACTATAACAGAGCCATATGCATGTGATACTCTCACCGCTTCCTTCATGCATTCTGTCTCTTTCTACACATACTTAGAACAATATCAACACCAACAGCAACGAAGAGGAGGAACAAAAGAAAAAGGAACTTGAACAGGCTGTATTCGTTTTTTTCTCTTTTTTGAAATTTTCGCTCTTCCCATTTACTTACCCCCAGGCACCATGTCCTTGCTTACCGCCGAGAACCAGAAGCTGGCCGCCGCGGTGGCGGTGACCGCCGTCACGGTCGGGTCCCTCACCGCCCTCCTCACTGCTGCGCCGCGCCCGCCCGTCGTCGCCCCCAAGGCGACGACGACGACGGCGACCGACGCGGTGGCGGCGCACGAGGTGGAAGCGCCGCCGCCACCGCCGCCGGCGGTGGCCGCCGTGGAACCCGTTGCAGTGAAGCCGACGGAGCGCAGCAGCGTGGAGGTGTACGAGTCGCTCGAGAGCGCGCGGCAGTACATGGAGTTCCACTTCACGTCGACGCGGGACAGCTACGCCATGAAGCTGCGGACGGTGTCCGAGAGCTACGACTTCCCGACGCGCGTCGCACAGAAGTTCAAGGTGTACCTGCCCGCCCCGGTGGAGGGCGCGCCCGCGCAGCCGCTGCGGGGCCTCGATCTCGGCTGCGCGACGGGCGCCTCCGTGTTCGAGATGTCCAAGTACTTTGACCACGTGGTGGGGCTGGACTACTCGCGGGCCTTCATCCAGCTCGCGGAGGAGGTGAAGGCGAGCGGCGCGGCAGCCTTCAACAACAAGCGGCCCAAGGTGCCCTATTGCGCGCCGGTGCAGGGCGAGCTGACGGAGTCACGTGAGGTGTCCGCGCCGCGGAACACGTTCCCCGAGCGCTGCGCATTTGTCGTCGGCGACGCGATGCATCTCTTCCCGGAGGACCCCGACGTGGCCCCGGGCAGCTACACCGTGCCGGACGGCGCCTCCTTCGACGGCGTGCTCTGCGTGAACCTGCTGGACCGCGTGCCGGACCCGATGGTGGTGCTGCGCTCCTTCGCGCGGCTGCTGCAGCGCCGCGGCGTCCTCGTGCTGTGCGACCCGTACAGCTGGACGGAGACCGCGACGCCGAAAAGCAAATGGCTCGGCGCGGTGCCGGAGGGCTCCGACAGCGGGAACGCCTTTGCGGGCCGCAGGTCGGAGGACGTGGTGAAGGAGGTGCTGTCGGCCGACTTCGAGCTGCAGACGGAGACGGAGGAGCCCTTTCTGATCCGCGACCATGTGCGCCACTACCAGCTCGGCTTCTCGCACTGCACGGTGTGGATCCGCAAGTGACCGCGCCGGCGCCGCGGTGGAGGTGGCAGCAGCCGCCTTTATTCACACTGTGCATTTTTTTTTTCTCTTCTTTTACTCGTCACCGATATATTTATAACAACAAATATAATAAAGGAAAATCCTTTGTAACAACCGATACAAACAGGAAGGTGGAAACGAAAAAAAAAAAAGGTGGAATGGAGGGAGAGAAAGAGAGGGTATTGTGGAAAAATAAAAAAAATGGGAAACTTGTGATCACTCAGTATAGGTACTGTTGGATACTAAGTTCATACAGTGCAGACGGACAGGAGCGTAATTCAATGAATAAAGAAAAAAAAAGTGTAATAATACAAAACAATTTCTTTTTTTTTTCCTCTTCTTACGTTTCTTAACGGGGAAAAAAAAGTAGAATAAAGATAGTTGATTTCACTTTATTTCCTTTTTTTCCCCCTCAAATTGTTTCCTCTTTTTTCCATCGTTACTTTTACTGGTATTATATTTGCTTTTAACTTTTAAATCCTCAGAAGAAAAAAGCAACATCACCTACACCAATTACAATGAAAACAATAACCGTAAGAATGCAATCATTGTTTTGTTTATCGTCTGGTTACGTGCGTCTTTGCAAATAACAGTAATACTAATTATTATATATGCATAAACAACAACAAAGAATACACTTCAATCAGAGGAAGGAAACAAACAAACAAAAAAAAAACAGTAAGATCACGTCTTTGTGTTCTTCCGAGATCATTTCTCTCTCTCTCTCTTCTTTTTTTTCCCCCTTTATTCTGCCTTTTAATTCCTTCAGTACATCACACCAACACCAACACCAACGTCGATTACACTTCGACCGCGCAGCACCACGCACCCCCCCCCCTACTACTCAACAGATGAGCACCGAACAAAACCACTTTAGTGGGGCTCAGTGGAAGGCCGTTCTCTCGGCCTTTCCGTTTTATTACGTCCCGCCGCCGCCGGAGCGGCGCGCGGCGGCTCCCGCCCCGGTGGTGCGGCCGTACGCCGCGCCGCCGACGCCGGGGCCGCGGGCCTACACGTGGCAGATGGTGCAGGATGATTTTGTCTTCTTCGTGGAGCACACGGTGGGCAGGCTAGGGGCGCTTTTCCCCACCCTCGTGGCGCAGGCCGGCGCCGCAGCCACCGCGGCCATCGTGGCGTCCGTCGCCGCGGAGCGGCCCTACCCGGATGCGACAGATGCGGCGGAGGAGCCAGCGATTGGGCGTGGGGTCGCGCGGTGGCGCGCCTGCCTGCCGCCACGCATCGACCGCCTGCTACACTATCTGTACACGGGCGAGGCGGGCCCCGATGACGCACGGCGGTACCGGGGCGCGCGCGTGCACCCCTTGACGTGCACCGAAGTGTACCTCGGCTACCTCCACTGGCGGGAGCGGCAGCGGTCGCAGTTCTACTACAATTTCTACTTTAACTTCAAGAGCGTGTTTCGGATGGAGGAGCAGGTCGCGACGATGCGGCGCGCGGTGGTGGCCTTCGCGGATTACTGCGACGCCTTCGCGGCGACGGAGGGGCAGCGCGCCCCACCCGCCGCGCTGCTCCACGCCGCACCCGCCACCGCCGCCGCCACCGGGGGTGCGTCGCAGGGCCTGCCCACCGCGCCGCGCGCCTGTCACGTCTGCCACGACGCGGCGGGCGACCTGTACTGGTGCGCCCGCTGCCAGACCTTCCAGCACGAGGTCTGCGGCGGCAACCTCCGCGCGCTGGCCGGGGGCGACGGCGGGGAGGCGGCGGCGCTGTGGTGCCGGGCCTGCCGCCGCGCCCACCGCCGCGGGCCGGGCGCAGGCCGGGACGGAGCAGAAGTGCAACCGGCGCCCTCGACGCCGGTCGCGGCCGTCGGCGCCGAGGCGAATGCGGACGGCAGCGGGTCGGCCAACCGGTCCAGCGCCGCCTCGGAGAGCTCCGCGTCCGCGTCGCTGTGCTCCGACACGTCGGAGGAGGAGCAGCTCGAGCTGAAGCGGCTGTACGGCAGCCGGTACAAGAAGTATCAGCGGGACCGCGTCTCGCGCGCCTTCGATGCGACGGCCCACGTCAGCAGTGACGACAGCCTCGCAGATTTTATCGTCGACACAGAAGGAGACGAGACGGCGGAGGAAGAAGAAGCGGAGGAAGAGGAGAGTCACCGGCGTAAACGGAAGTTGAAGAAAAAGCAGGAGCAGAAGAGAGAAAAGAAGAGGGAGCGCGGGCAGCGCGAGCCGGGGCGTAGCCAAAAGCGCAAGAGGGAAGAGGTGGAGGTGGAGGCGGAGTGTGAGAAGAAAGAGAAGCATTCCCAGCCCCGCTGGAGCAAGAAGGAGACGAAAAAAGATCTCGAGAGTGAGGATGATGAGCTGCTCTTCAGCCATCCGCGCACTGCGACTGAAATACCAAAGAAGGCGAGCGAAAAGCAAGAAAAAAGCCCTTCCTCGTCTTCTGAAGATAGTACATCTCCGTTATTACGTCGTCACACATAGAAAACAAAACAGAATACACATAACCATAAAAAAAAAAGATAATAATAATAATGAAGAGGGATTATAATAGCAACACCAATACTATTTGCTTGTTCTATCTGTTAGCCGTGTGGACATCTGTAGGATACAGTTTCCTTCTCGGTTTATTATTATTATTATTATTCTCTATTTCCCGTATCATGCGTGCATACTGAGTTGCTTTACGTATCTTTAGGTGTATACGGAAAACAACGAAAAAAGCGATATTAAATATCCCCAACCCCTCGTTGTCCCTTTTCCACTGATCTCTTCTCTCTTCTCTTTCTCTCGCTCTCTTTCTTCTTTTTTTATTCTACAAAATCTTCATGTCACCACATCAGCCATTGTGAATACAAGCACACACATATCCTAATTATAACAACAAGATGGGGCGTAGCAACAACCAGCTCCGTCGCGATGCAAAGAAGAAGGGCAAGACGTTTGTTCCCAAAATGGTGAAGAGTAAAACGAAAAACCAAAACCGCAAGATGAAGATCATGTCACTCAAGAAGGGCAACGCGGGGAGCGGCAAAATGTCCTATGGTAAGATAAAGAACAAGAGCGGATCCATCAAGGACCGCAAGTTCAAGAGCGGCGGGTACAACTTCAGCGGTAAGTTCGGCAAGGCCTCCGGGGTGCTCAAGAAGGGCGGAAGCGGTCCGTCGAAGAAAGGTAAGTGAGGGCGCTATGCATGATTTCGCATGCCTATTATGAGGCTTATGGTTTCATGTTATTGGTGCTCTTGTTCTATATTATACTTATGTTTGTTTATTAAACAAACTGTACACACACACACACACACACACACACACGTACGCACATTTCTAAAAAGAAAAGAGAGAAAGCACGAAGATGCGTGTACACTCTTGATGTTGTCGCTGCTTAAGATGCATCCGTACATGCATGTAGTGGCTTCTAAGCAGTCTTATTCTCTTTATATAAAAAAATGTGTATTATTTCGCTCTTTCTCTTCTCTTCCTATTTGTGTGCGAACAGAAAACCATTTTCTGTTCTTTTTTTTTAAAGAAAATAAAAGACAAAGAACAAACAAACAAAACAGGAAAGATGTTTCGTCTCACACATCTCCACCGGCACATGTCGGCGCTGTTGGCATCGAAGGCGCTCTTTCTCAATAGCCAACAGAACGACGCGCCCTTCGCGGCGCCGCAGGCTGACCTTGCGACGATCGCCTCCCTGCTGCGCGAGTCGATCCGCGTGGAGGCGCAGCCGACGCCCGCTACCGCGACAACGGCGAATGATGCGGCGAAGGTACATGAGGTTTTGTTCGAGACCGCCCTCAGCCATGTGATGCAGCTGGACCAGACGGATGAGGACTCCGCCATGCTCTTCACAATGCTGCACAATGATGCGCCGAGCCCTCAGACGGCGGATGGTCACGGCGTTCACTTTCTGCTGCAGATCGCGACGCGCTACCCCCAGAATATGAAGATTCGGGAGGCGGTGTGCCGCTGCATCGCCAACAGCTGCCAGGCCATCCACCAGCAGCACCGCAGCCCTCCCGCGGACGGGGAACAGGCCGCGAGTGCGCTCTCCGCCGCGGACGTCTTCGCGACCAGCGGGGCGGTCCCCTTCCTACTGCAGATGATGACGCGCGCCGGGCAGCTCTCCGAGAAGGGAAAGGTGTACGTCGCGCAGAGCTTACTCAACTGCGTCGTGCTGTGTCAGTCCATCAACGGCCTCTCCCTCTTCGACGTCGCGGATCAGGCCGGCGCGCCGCCGGCGGCGGTGAAGACGCACGTCGAGGCCGCGCGCGCGGAGGAGATAGTGGCCGAATTTATTAGCCACCTGCTTGCGCAGTATCGCGGCCGCTGCGGCACCGCTGACGGCCACACGAGCGATGCGGCGCGTGACCCGCACCTGACGCTGCTGGCGCTCGATCCCGCACTGGCCGTCCTGGCGGCCCTGCTCGCCTCGGAGGGCGCCGCCGACGGCGCCACGCGCGCCGCGGATGCGCCGCGGCGCCGCCCGCGGTACGAGGCGATTTCCTTCTTCGCACTGGAGACGCTCGTCGACGCGCTCTACCTCCTCTCCCGCGACGTGCTGACGCGCGGCAAGTACGGCGCCGCCTCGACCGACGAGCGCGCGGCGCGGCTGCTGCTGCACATGCCGCAGTCCGCAGAGCGCGCCTACGTCCATCTGCGGCTGACCCCCACCTCCAGCGCCGCCGACCCGCAGCGGCAGACGATGGAGGCGCTGCTGCCGCTCTACCACAAGGTGTACTTGATGCTCTCCCAAGTGGTCTCCCACACACCCAACCTGGCGCTTCTGTTTGATCTGCTCTATGAGAAAGCAGGTCTGCAGGAGGGGGGAGAGGGCGAGGCGGACGGCGCGGGAGGCGCCCTGCACATGAGTGACCAACAGGATAAGATGTACTACGCCCTGCTGCGGCATCTCCTCCAGGCCAACCTATTTATTCTGTCCGAGCTGGAGATCGAGGCCCCTGCGCTTCCCCCGCCGACGCCCCCGACGACCCACGAAGAGCTGGCGGTGCTGCAGCTCGTGGAGCTGCGACGGCTGCAGAGTGAAATCAAGCTCCACGTGTTACACACCTTTCAGTACATCACCAACGCGAAGCAACAGATGGACGGGGCCGGCGGCGGGGACGAGGTGGCGCCCGGTCGATGCTACGCGACGCCGGCCGCGCTGGCGGTGTCGAACGTGTTTCTCTCCGAGCCGGTGCTGCACATGGCGCTCTCCTCCCTCGTGCAGGCGTTTGTTGAGCACACCACCGCCGCCGGCGACGCGCGCGACCCGCAGGAGAAGAAGACGACAATCCAGACGCGGCTGCGTCCGTTTGATGCGGAGCCGTTCCAGATCATGTCCACAAGCTTATCCATCCTGATGCGCTTCGCGGAAGTGCAGAACGACCCGGACCACCCGGGCGCGCGCGGGGAGAGCCTGGGCTTCTACGAAAACCACATCTCACTGAACGTGCTGTCCGCCCTGCAGTCCATCCTGGCGGAGTCCGAGGGCATGCTGGAGACGCTGTTCCATTATTACAAGAGCGTCTTCAATGAGGGCTACCACACGCTGCCGGGTGCGGCGCGCCCGGTCTCGGTGTTGACCGAGCTTTTCCGCCCCTCCAGTGAATACCTGTTGGAATCGTCGGATCAGCAGCAGCAGCAGCAGCAGCAGCAGCATCCTGGCGCTTCCGCGAATGCGGTGCCGCCCGTTTTCCACGAGTCGGACCGTCTGTTGTTCCTTCAGCTGCAGCACCTCCTCGGCACCATATTCATCGTGGTGTACAGCATCGCCGGCACCCGCGAGGGGCTGCAGCATCTGCAGGTGATGCAGCTCGAGCACCAGAACATCGCCCGGCTGGTGCAGCTCCTGGAGGAGGGCTACCTCCCGTATGCGCAGCAGGCGCGCACGCTCTATGTGTGTCGCCCGGTGGACCGGCGCGGTGATAAGAGCAAGCCGCAGCCGCCACAGGAGGCGGCGCCCGGGGTGGAGCCTGAGACGGTATGGGTGCCGAACACGGCGGAGGAGAGTGTGCTGAAGCTGTTGAAATTAGGTAAAACGATTTCCGAACAGCTGTCCAAAGTCGGTCAGTTCAGCGAGGAGAAGGAAGAGCTATGAACGAAAGTATATCTCTGCATCACGTAATTTCAATGCCTCGTTGTCACATTTATGGTTTTTTTTTTAATTGTAACGCTTTTTTTTTCTTGTAAACCTTAAGAAAAAAGATAATCAACAACAACGTGAACGGTTCCTCTAATAATGGTTGCATATAAATACATTATCAAAGTGCTCCATTTTTTTTTCTTTGTCTTTTTCTGTTACCACCAATGAAAAGCTAAAGGGGCTTTGCATTTCTTTTATTGTTTTTCCTTTCTATTTTACTTCTTTTCTCGCTTCTTCCTATTCTATATAGTAATCTTTCTTTGAGACACACCTGTCTCTACTTGCTATCATCATTATCATTTTTTCGTTGCATGGGAAGTAAATATCTTAAACAATAAAGTACTTTAAATAAAAGCATCATCATTGCTAACCACAGCAACAACCTACCACGGAAAAAAAAAACATGAGGGCCCTGCACTACCCGCTAGCGGTAACGCTGCTCTGTTATAGCGGCGCCTGTCTGAGCGCGTCCTGCGCCGCCGCGGCTCTGGCGGCGAGTAGTGCCAATAGTGACGCCTCTGCTGCTTCGTCGTCGTCGTCGTCGTCTTCGTCTTCTGCTTCCTCCTTTTTTCTCCATGTTCTGACG
This sequence comes from Strigomonas culicis, assembly GCA_000482145.1. NCBI lineage: Eukaryota > Euglenozoa > Kinetoplastea > Trypanosomatida > Trypanosomatidae > Strigomonas > Strigomonas culicis. The sequence goes on along the minus strand of AUXH01000488.1, from coordinate 3,124 downwards.
TATGGCTTCTTGGCGGGGCTGATGCTCGGGCCGCATCTCGGGTACGTGTTCCAGTATTTCGAGATCCAGTCCTACTTCGCGGCGGTGCGGCACCAGCTGGGGCTGCTGGCGGCGCCGCGCGCACCCACGCCAGAGGTGCCGCACGATATGGACCACACACACGCCAGCGCGCCGGCGCCGCCGCATCGCGCGGGGCTGCTACAGGCGCTGCGGCGGCAGGTGGAAGCGTTCTCGCCCTTCGTGTCGCTCATCTTACTGACAAGCAACACGACCCGCATCTTCTACTATCTCGGCCACCGTTTTCGAAACGTGCTCCTCCTCCAGAGCCTCTTCGCGGTCGCCGTCCATCTGTTGCTGCTGTGTAAGGTGCTGACCGTCTACCGCTTCCTGCGGGAAAGCGGCGTCGACGGGCCCCGCGCGGGGGACGAGGACGCGGCGGGTGCCGGCGATGGGGATGGCGCCGAGCCACCCGCCGACCCCACCGTGGACGGGCCGGATGCGGCGGTGGTGGACCCGCCGCCGGATGGACCCCGTGGCAGCGTGCACGTGGGTGTGGAGGACAGCATCGCTGTGGAGGCGCACGAGGCTTCCGCGTGGCAGGCGCTGCGACAAAAGGTGTTTCAGCTGGAGGACTCTCTCACCAACCGCTTCATCGGCGTGGACGCGCTCTCCTTCACCGGCCGCTATGTCTGCTGTACGCTCGCGCTTGGTGCGCCCTACGTGGTCCTGCTGGTCCGCGTGCTGGGCGCCGCCGCCGTCTTCCACAACGCGGCCCACACGTCGACGGCGCACACAACGTGGCGGCGCGTGGCGACGGTCCTGGTGGAGGTGGTCGGCTACGCGGCGCTGGGCATTGAGGCAGCACTGGTGATACCGCAGATCATTCGGAATGAAAAACGCAAAAACACGAAGGGCCTCCACTTGTTCTTGATCTTCAGCTGGTTTATCGGCGACGCGATCAAGGTCATTTATTATATCATCGACAAGCAACCAAAGCCTTTCATTTTCTGTGGCATCTTTCAGTTCTGCCTCGACTTTGTTGTGCTCTACCAGTACTACCGGTACCCCCGCGGCGACGGCACATCGGCGGACGCACCCCCTCACCACCGTGCGGATTCGCTGGTGGTAGCGCTGCCATCGCCCTCCGACGACCAGCGGTTTGATCTGTTGGTGCCCGCCACCTTGCGCGTGGATGACACGGCCGTGTTGGATGGAACGGAGAAGGAAGCAACGCACATGGATCCTAGTCAGAAGAGTAGTGTCGATCACCCCCATCAAGAGCACAGGACGGAGCGTCCAGCCCCGCATCAGGCGGAGGCGCTGACCGCTCATCGACCACACGTGGGCTCACACAGCAGCAGCAATCTCCATAGCCGAACAAGAAAAGAGAAAATCAATTGAAGCGAAAAAAAAAATCAATCCGAGTCAAACCAACCAACAGAACAAAATGTAGGAAATAAACGGTACACAACTGGCATACCTTTTTTTTTATACCTTTCGTTTCCTTTGCCGCACACGTACTTCCACTTTTGCTTTGCTGTCCATGTTTCTAGTGTCATACGCATGATTTGGACCCTCTATACTCATACATTGTACTATAGCATTTGAATGCATTCTCTCTTTCACTCAGTCATTTTTATAATCATTGGTTTCTTTTGCCTCTTTCCCCCCTTTTTTTTGATCCCTGAAACATGTCTCCATGGCAACAGGAGTAGCATATGAAAGGGTAAGGAGGCATGACAACCTTCTCGAACCTGCATAGACTACCCAACTGTACACACGGCATGAAATGCAGTCTACACTCGCCGATCGTTTCATCCTCTATAATTGCTCTTCTGAAATCTCTTTGTAGTTTATCGGCGTTATCTCTCTGTCTCCCTGCTTCTCACCTCCTTCTTTCATGTGGTAAAGTAGCCTCTATCAGTGATCTTGCTCTTTTTTGAGAATTCATTTCTTTTCTCTTTCTTTCCCTTTCTTCTCTCTGCTTCCTCCGCGATGGCTTCCCGCGTGACTGCCCGCCGCGCCCTGGTGGTGCTGGCCGGGCTGGTGGTGGTGCTGTGCGCGTACTGCGCCGCCGACTGCGCCCGCCCCACCGTCTCCTTCCTGCGCGGCCTGCAGACCGCCTTCCCCGACCAGCTCGCTGCGACAATGTCTACCGGGAACAACTACTGCGACTGGGAATGGGAGATGTTAACGAATGCGGTGTGCGATACGGAGGGCAAGCTCCACATCCGAGTGCGTGACGGGACGGTGGCGGCGAACAGCCAGCTGCCGGAGGTGAGGGCCTACGACGTGGCTGCAGCCAGCATCATGCTAGAAGTTACCTCCGGGGGCCCGCTGACGCTGCCGGCGAGCTGGTCGCGGCTGTCGCAGCTTCTCCGGCTGAGCCTACGCGGCGGCTTCGCCGGCACGCTGCCCGCGGCGTGGGGCGGCCTGTCGCGGCTGCAGGCGCTGGACCTGCGCAGCAGTCAGCTGAACGGCCCGCTGCCCGCGGCGTGGTCCGCGATGACCTCCTTGACGTACCTGCGGCTGGAGGGCAACCGCTTCTGCGGCTGCGAGCCGGACAGCTGGAAGACGGTGCCCGTGCTGCACAACGCGGTGAAGGACACGCCGGTCGCGTGGGCGAACTGCAGCACCGTGAACGCCTGCCCGCTTGCACCAAGTGTGCTCAACCGCGTGCTGGTGAGTCCTCTGAGCGGCGCGCTGGCGGCCGTGGTGGCTGCGGCGGCCCTCGTCTGTCTCGTCACTGCGGGCTGCTGCCGAAGGCTTTGCTTGAGAAATACTTGGAAGTCTGTGCGCATCGGAGGCGGTGGGTGCGCTGGCTGCGGCCAACGTCACTTCCCTCTCGCCTTCCGTCGCCATGAGTAGCGGAGTCGCTGTCGTAGCTGATGAGACGTAATGCAGTTTTTGTTTCGATCTTTTTTTTTTGATAGTGTTCCCCTCACTCTTACAGTGAAAAGCACCATGGAGATGAGTATGACATTTCGTGGTCTACACATTTTATTTGTTGTATGATGATGATAATATGTGAAATCTGGGTGATGAAGGTTTTTTCATTTTTTTCATTTTTTCATTTTTTCATTTTTTCATTTTTTCATTTTTTCATTTTTCATTTTTCATTTTT
>AUXH01000487.1:0-14721 GCA_000482145.1 Strigomonas culicis | reverse complement strand
CTGATTCCTTAACGATGAGAGTCTGTAAGTTTTTATCTGATCATCATGGTGTATTTATAGATGATAGTCATGAGTAAAGCGGTCAAGTGTAAATGGTGACATTCTTTCGCAGTTGCCAATTATCATGATCATTTCTGTTACCTGCATAGGTGTCGACGAAAAGATGATACATTCAACAGATTATCAGAGCACTGTGCACTGATTCTTTACGATGAGAGTCTGTAAGTTTTTATCTGATCATTGGATCGACCGCTACTTTTATAGATGAATTGACATTCGGTAGAATTCGCATTACTCTATACCCAAATCTAAGTTCACCTTAAAAAAAGATGAAAACAAAGGACACACCATATACAAAAAGAAAGAATCATCTCTTCTTTTCTCTCTCTCTCTCTCTCTCTCTCTCTCTCTCTCTCTCTTTTCTCTTTAGTTTTGATCTATAAAAAAAAAATGTCCTCCGACGACCACCGCCACAATCACTCACTCTTCCACCGTCATCACCACCGTCGCTCCGATGATGGACAAATCCATAATAACAATAATCAGCTCGTCACCACCACCACTGCGAATGGAGAGCTGAGAAGGGAGCCCGCCCGGCACGAGCTTCACGAAGTCGACCAGCGGACGAACGCGCAGCACTACTACGCTAAAGATGGCAACACCGAACGTCACGTGTATTACTACAACTCAAACGATGACCCCCGCTTTAACAACAATAACAATAATAATAACACCTTTTTTCAGCAGACGGTCATGTATTCTTCCTCTTCTAAGGCAGCGCCGCCCGGTATGCCGGCGTCTCCTTTTTCGGTTCGCCACACTTATAATAATAATAATAATAATAATAATAATGCCGCGCGCGTCGAAGAAGTGACGGAAAGTGCATGGGAGGAGGAGCATCGTCGTCCGCATAAGTACAACTCAAGATCGGACGTCACCACGCAGCCGATTGTGGAGGAGCCAGACGATGAAGGGGTCCGCTGTCGTTCGACGCGGACGGAGGCGCAGTGCTATAACCCTACAACTGCAAATGACAATCAGCATCATAATCAGATGATGGCCAGCAACGCGGCGGACCGCTTCGCCGATATGCACCGCCGCATGCTGGCAGATATGCAGACGTCTCTGTTTGGCATGCACACCGGGTTGGGCGATCCGCTTGTTTCCCCTTCTCCCTTTCACAATCAGCGTAATCGTAATGACCGAAATGGGTTCCCGGTGTCGCCCGCAGAGATGATGATGCGGCAGATGCAAGACCAGTTCTTCGGTGTCTTTTAGAGTTGTGTGGATGCGTGTGCATTTACCTTTTTTTTATTTATTTCTATTGAAAGAAGGAAAAGGAGAGAGAGATGGTGAGAAAAAGAGACAGAGAAAAAAGAGGTACAATAACTTCCGTTCATACTCTCTCTCTTTCTCTTTTTTTTTCCTTCTCTTTTTCTGATCTTATTATTATTAAAAGAGTCGGCGAGAGTTTTCACTTTTTTTCTCTTTTCTTTTCTTTTTTAATCAATTCTTTGTTTTTTTTTTCCAAAAAAAAAACTCTTGCTGACCAACAAAAGTACACATATATACCTTCTTCTTTTCAATCGTTCGAACAAAAAAAAAAAATAGCATTCCTCTCTCTTTTATTATTGTGCATGTGTGCGTGCGCGCGCACAGCAAAAGCCTCACGGCGATTCCCTCCGTGAACGCGTGTGAAAACAATCAAATCCCCTCCCCGCCGCTCTCCTCCCGTTTTCGTTTTTAGTTAGGCAAAAGGAAAAAAAAAGAAGTCGCCCATGGGGTTGAACCTGGGCGCGGCGGCGTCCCGGGCCCGCTAAGGCCCCGGCTACGCCGCGGGCCAGCGTGGGGCTATCCCTAGGGCCAGGCCTACGGGGCTGCCCACGGCCGTAGAGACCCCCCCACGGCGGCGCCCACCGCCTGCGCGGTACGGGAAGAGGTAGGGATCTCCGCAAGGCGTCGACCCCGGTGCAGAGGCCGCTGCGGTCTCCGCCAGTTGGCTCTCTGCGCCGTTGCGCTTTGCTGAAGGGGGAAAAGAAGAGAGGGGAGGGAGAGCAGAACAGTGGCAATCCTATCCGATAAAACCCATGGGCATTGCAATGATTACGTACATATGTATGTATGTGTGTATGTAGGCTGTGATTCTTCTTTCTTTCTTTTTTTTTTTGAAACGCCAATACTCTAAACAGTATTCAAGCGCAAGGAACACACGCAGAGAAGAAAAATGAAGAGTAGAGAGAAACAAACAGCTAATGATTATGGTTTGCGTTACTTTTCTCTCTCTCTCTTTTTGTATTTCTCTTATCTTTTTCTTTTTTGTCCGGTTGCTTTGTTTTAATTGCAGAGCAACTGATTCAATGTGACTAAAAAAAAAAAAACACTTCTTTGTAATAAAGTGTTTTTTGAAGAAACGAAAAAAGAAGAAAAGCACTGTCGTTATCTTTTGATGGTATTCAAAAACACTAAAAATGAAAGAAAGAAAAAAAAGAGGCCGCGGTGCAATATAATAATGGAGGGACTCATTACTATTGTTCATACCCTCAAGTTTGTTTGTTTGTTTGTTTGTTTTTTTATTAGGATTTGTATTTTTTTTTTCTTGTTGTGTATAATTAGTTCTTTTCTTTTCTCTTCTTCTTTTCGTTGTTGCTTGCCTTGTTTTGTTTGTGTGAGTAGTGAAGAAAAGGAAAGAAATCGTTAATAAAAGGACAGCCACAAAAAGAAAGAAGAAGGAAAAAAAAAAGGAACAGACGTATAATCAGATCGTTACTAGTGGATGCTGCTTACAGCTTGCTGAGGTAGTGCGGCAGCAGCGACGTCGCACGCGCGGCCTCCCTCTCGCCCTCCTTATCCGCCACCTTGCCCTTCTGCGTGCGGGGCTGGCCGGCGTGGGGCCGCACCGTGAAGACGTTGACAATGCGCTCGATGTACGGGTTTTTCTTTGTCACGATGAAGCTCGTGCGCGGGAAGGTCTTGGTGTGGTTGATCGCATCCGGCAGGTGCTGCGGCTCGAGGCAGCACGCACGGTAGCGGGCGAAGCGCTCGCCAAGGGTGCCCTTCGCGTCCGCCTTGAGGTTATTCGCGGTGTACACCCACAGACACGGAAAGGTACTGTAGACGGACATCTCAATGCCGCTGGTCGGGCTCCGCATGACCGCGTTGAGGCTCATCCGCTTCGGCTGTCGGCGGCTGTGCAGCTGCCCCGGCATCTTATAGTCGCTCATGAAGAAGGGGTGGTCGTAGCCGCACGGCTGGCGGCGCAGCGCGGCCTCGTTGTCGATGCCGTCGCCGAGGCAGTGGCCGGCGCCGCGGAAGTCCAGCGGGCTGCCCGCAACAGACACCATCTTGCCGGAAGGGATCGCCGCGGCGTCCGTCTCGGCTACGGTGTCGGCGGTCGGCAGCCGCAGGTGGTGGTTGTGGATCGGCGCCGCCTGCGGCCACGGCGCGTCCGCGGCGCTGCCCGCCGCCGGCTGCGACTGCGACAGCGTCAGTGGCCGCTTCGGGAACCCGTTCAGGTTCCAGTAGGCGTGGTTGAACATGTTCACAATCGTCGCGTTCGCGGGCGACGCCGGCGCCAGCGCGGCGCGGAAGTCCATACAGAGCGCGTGCGGCTGCTTCTGGAAGATCGTGTAGGTCACCATGCAGTGCAGCTCCCCCGGGAAGCCGTTCTCGTTGTGCGGGCTCATGTAGTGAAAGGACGCACGAATGTAGTGGCGGCTATCGAACGCCTCCTCGGCGCGCGCGCGGTCATCCAAGTCGTCGACGTCATTCGCATCCACCGCCGCCTTCCGCTTCTTATGCGTGTCCGGCGCCGACGCCGACACGGGGTGGTGCGCGTGGGGGTGGGGATGCGTCGTGCTGTTCAGCACCTTGTACTGCCACTGCTTCTTGTCAAAGGCGTTGCCGCCGCCGTGAATGGTGTTGAGCCCATCCTGGTTCTTCGGCGTGTGGTACGTCTTGCGGTTGAGGACGAAGGTGCCATTGCCGATGCGGCCGGCATAGCGCCCGACGGTCGCGCCCATATAGGTGCCGCAGTCGGCGAGCGCCTCCTCGTACTTGTTGTACTGCATGTTGACCTCCGTCCAGCCGGCGGTGTCATCGCCGAGCGCACTGCGCGCCGCCGCGGCGGCCTCCACCTCATGGAGGCTCATCTTTTTCGCGGAGCGGATAGAGGAGGTCTGGAAGTGCGGGTTCACCCGGACGGAATGCAGCGTCGCGCCGAGCGTGCTGATGACCACCTGCAGGGCGGGGGACTTCAGCGTGATCAGGCTGCCCGGGCCGTATGGCTGCACGTCAGTCACAAAGGAAAGCGGCATCGTGGTGCTTAGAGTTTGAGTTTTTTTGTTGTTGTTGTTTTTTTTATTAGTATTTCTGGTGTTGTTGATAAGTTTGGGAGGAGGTGTAGCTTTTCAAAGATCGTTGATCTTTTCATAAGTATCACAATACATACACACAAAAAAAAAAAGTGAAGGAGAAAAGGAAAGGAAAAAAAAGAGAAACAGTAATAGGTAAGTCATGTGAGGAATCCTACAGCAGTGCACTGTATCATAAGTTTGGTTGTGAATTTGGTACATCGTTAAATACAGATGTAGGGATGATTACTAGTTATGATGTTGCTGCTCGTGATAGTAGTGATACTGCCGTTAATAGATTACTGAACAAATCACAAAGAAGAATTAGAGTATATATGAGAAAAAAAAAAGGAGAACGAAAGAAGAGACCTGGTCATCCCAATAGGTACAGCAAAAAAAGAAAAAACCCTTTCATTTCATCGACAGAAGAACAAAAAAAAACGCAAAAGGAAAAAAAAAGGATGAGAAAGGGGGAAAAAAAAGAGAGAAGAGAGCGACACTAAATGCTTTCCACTCTGTCTCTCCTTCTTTTCTCTTCACTTCTTCTCTCCTTATTATGCTTATATATACATATTTAGTTCGTTGATATATATATATATATTTTTTTATATGGATAGGTCTTTTGGTCTCACGCGCCATGCAACAAAAGCAAAAGTGAAATCTGAACTCCTCATACCGTTGTGTATGTGTAGGAGGTGGGTCACTTGATTAGTTGAAAAGAGAAAAATGTTTGTGTTTAGTTGTGTTTATAGTGTGTTCTTTCCTCTCTGCTTTTTTTTATTATTTTTAACATGTGCTTTTCCTTTTCAAGAGGAAAACAGAATCAACTGATGTACTTCGTAGTATGCTTAGTAAACGAATGAAAAGAAAAAAGTACAGCGTATGACAACGCCCAGAGGAAGTGAAAACAATTATTATTATTCTTTTTAAGTATGAAGATACTGTTACAGGGAAAAGTAAAAAGAGAAGAAAAGGAAAAAAAAAGCTTTTATAGATGCAAATGCATTCACATTTTATTCTCTTTTTCTACTTATTATTCTGTCCTCTTTCCTTTGTTTTTAATACTTTTTTTGTCACCCTCAGCGCGCGCCCTCGCCCGCCGCGCGGCGACCGTCGCGCAAAAAGCCTCCACGAGCCCCTCCAACACCACCAGCAACTGTTCGACCTCCGAGTCGTCTCCTGCGTCATCCGCGTCGGCCAGCGGAACAGATGGCGTCGACCCATTTGACACAGACGTCAGTGAGAGCCAAGACGACGGTGTGGGGCTGAAACAGATCGGCGTGCGGCTGCGGCGCCGCCGTAGCGGTGAGAAATCTTCCGAGAAGTGTTCCGAACAGCCCGGCGAGAGCGACAGCGATGACAGGGACGTGTGCCGCGACGTGGACGCGGCGACGCGCGGTTTGGGACTCCGATCGGGTCGTACCGATGCAGCGCTACGCAGTGTCGCTTTTTATATGCGACGAGGGGGTGAGCTCCACCGCGTTGTCGCCGATCGTGACTGCCTTGCGCACAGACACGGAAGGGTCCGGCGAGAAGCTGGGTGCGGTCGCCGCCGGCGCCGGCGGCGGGCCCTTTCGCGCGGATGCGGAGGGCTGGATGTGGGCGATGTCACCCGCCGTCTGCGCGTTCTGCGTGTTCAGCCGCGCGGGCTGCGACGCGACGTGCAGATAGTCGTCGGCGGTCTGCCCCACCGCGTTGTGCACCGGGTCGAAGTGCTGCTCCGCCAGCGGCGCCGCATCCTTCTTCGTCGGCGTGGCCTCCACCGCCTCCGCTGCGGCTGCATCCGCCGCGGGGGGGAACTCGGAGCTGTGCGTCAGTGTCGTTGTCGTTTCGGTGAGGGTATCCTCGTGCTCTCCCTCCGCCGCTGCCGCCGCCACGGCGGCCGCCGGTGCCGGTGCCGCTGCCGCCGCGGCGGCCTGCGCCTCCTGAAGCTTCTCGAAATGATTCGCAAAGGGCTCTTTCGCGGCGGCGACTGCCTCGACCAGCATGGTGTTCTGGATGGTGCTATACTCCGAGTTGAGGGGGTATGCCTCCTCCATGGCGGGCAGAATCTTGCTGATGCTCTCCGTCATCTGCCGCAGGTACTCGTTGTTGAGGCTGAGGTAGCGGTGGATTACCTGCGCGGCGGTGTGGTCGTTCACCTCCGTCAGGAGATCAAAGGCCTCAGTGAATTTATCTTTCTTCGCGCGGTACGCCTGCCACGCCGCGTCCCGCTTCGCGCTGCACTTCTTGTGGCTCTTGCTGTCGACAAACGACTTGCCCTTCCGCGCATAGCGCCGCTCGATCTGCTCCACCTCCGTCTTGAGCTTATTATACCTCTGAAGATGCTGCGCACAGTCCCGCTCGACCGCGTCGATGCCCTTGAGGTGCTCCGTCACGGGCAGCACACGTTTGATGACGTCGCGATGAACGCCGGCGTTGAAGCTCTGGAAGGGGCTGCCCTCGTTCATTTTGCGAGCCTCCTCCGCGAAGAGCCGCGCGAGCCGCCGCACCTGCGACGTCGTCTCGTCCGGCAGCTTCGTGGAGGTGGTTGAGACCGCGTAGTTCACCGCGAGGTGGCCCGCGTCGTCCGCCTCCTCCAGCCCCTCGCCCTCGCCGAGGTTCACACTGTTGCCGAGCACCCCGGCGCTGGGCGCAGGCAGGCCTCCGATCGTCATCTCCGTGAAGGACTGGCCGACCGCCTCGAAGGCGCTCGCGACCTCCTTCATGGCGATCATGCCGTTCGTGACCGCCTCCGAGAAGTGCTGCATCGCACTGTGTAGCCGCTCTACGTCCCGCGACTTGCGCTCGTCGTCGTAGTCACGAAAGGCGGTCTTGTTGGCGTGGTCTGGCTCCGTCAGCGTCTTGCGCAGCTTGTTGAGGGCTGTCGTCATCTTTTCCTATATATAGCGTTCTCTCTTTCTCTCTCTTTGTGTGTGGGTATGTGTGTTTAGCGGTGCTGATTAGTTTTTTTTTCTTCATTTTGTAGTGGCAAAGAAGAAAAAAAAAAGAAGTAGAGGGAAAGAGAAAGAGAGAAGGGAACAATAGTTTTGTTATTGTTTTCTTGTCTCGTGTGCTTGTGTTGCTATGAGAAGCGGTGCACACAAGAAATGAAGAGAGAAAAAACAATTATTCGCCTTTTTTGTTTGTTTGTTTGTTTACTTCGCTTTAATCGCTTCGAATTTCGTTTACTCGTATTAGTACGCTACACTTTTTTGTTGTTGTTATTGTTATTCCATCAACGCTCACTTTTTGCGTTGCTGCTGCTGCTGCTGCTGCCTCAGCGCGGCCCGCTGTTGCTCACACAAGCCACAACGGCACAAAAAGCGGTACTGCTCTAACAAGTGTTTGTTTCGCTCCATGACATGGTTGGCGTAGAACCCGTTATTGTCCTCCAAATTGATGTACGAAATGGTCAGCTCCTCCCCCTCACCACCACTAGCATCACTATTATTCTTATTGGTTTGGAGGGTGATATCGCGAAGCGCACGCAGCGCCATGCACCCCGCGAGCGCGACCCACTGCGTCCCATCCGCTGTGTCCTTCTCCAACTCGAAGGTAGGGTTTGCGTAGTTCTTTATCTTCGTTTCCAAAAACGCCGCTGCTGGTGCCGCCTGCTGCTGCAGGGAATCCGCCACAAAAATGATCTCCGCGTTGGGGCTGCAGCTGTGGTTTAGCAAGCACATAGTGCTCTGTAGGGACCAGCCAATTATCTCAATTTCGTTACTCGACGTCGCGGATGTGGTGGTGGTCGGGAAGGAAAAGGGGAAACCCAAACTATTGTTTTTTGTGATGAGCAGCACCTTATACAAGTCCTCCCCACTAATACGCATCCGCGGCGCCGGATTGACCTTTTGGCCCTGCAGCCGTGGCGTTGCGAAGGTCTGCAGTATCTTATCCTTCGCAAACACCTGACAGAACTGGATGTTCTCCCCCGACTGCGACGACTCACTGCCATCCAACGTCAGCAGGCTCGCCAGCAGGCTCGGCTGGACGCCGCCATCCGCCTCCAGCATCGCCGTGGCCGCAAGGGCGAGCACAAAACGTAGGTAGTCCGTGTCCTGCCCGGCCGCCCGCACCGCCGCCGGCAGCTCCGTGTACCACGCGCAGGCCAGCGTGTGCACACGGAGGAGGGACGGCCGCGCGCCTGCCGGGCCGTCCGCGACCGCATGCAGCGCCGCTGCGCAGTCCGCGCAGAGGATAAACTGGTCACACGTCGGGCACACATACTGCGGCAGCCCCTCCGGTGAAGAGGGATCGCCACGGACACGCAGAAAGCACTGTGCGCAGTATTGAGACGCGAAGGCCGAGTAAAGCACGGCGATGTCTGGTGTGACGGTCAGAATGATGTCGCCTTTTTTGTAGAGGACGGTGGACCGATGGGTTTTGTCAGGAGAGGGAGAGACCGCGATGACACCACGTCCCTTTCCGTGGCCATACTCCTTTATTTTGATACCCGTCAGCGTGCGACAGCCGGCACTGCTGCCATGCTCTGACATTTGTTTTTTTCTTATGGGTGTGTGATTATGGCTATTACAATTTGTTTGTTTGTTTTGCTTCGAAAAAAAAAAATAGTGGTAATGAGAATAGAGGAGGAAGAGAGAGCAAAGTTTTTTTTTTTGCAATATAGATATATCACAAAAGCAGACTTATAGTTAACATTTGTCCATTAGTAGGAGTCATTGTTTGTTGTTGTTGTTTTTGTTGTTGTTTTATTTTGGTTCTCATACCTAACAAATGTAAGAAAAAGAAGAGGGAAAAAAAAAGAGGCACGTAGACGAAGAAGTAAAAAAGAAAAAAGAGAGAACATATAACAGAAAAACGACTTCCTTATTTCGTTTATTATTATTATTGTTGTTCTTCTTCAAATATTATTTTTTGTTCTTTTTCATTCGTGTATCCACTTTCGTCTGTATGCATCCTCCTCTTCATTTTTTTCCTCTCATATTTTTCTCATTTCACGGCCTAGCTTCATAGATATTTTTTTTTTATCTCTCACTTTCACACACACACTCTCTCTATCGGTTATACTTATTTTGTGTTTTATTCTTCTATAAATATGTATGTTATACAAAAACAAACGTCCCAAAACAACAGCAGCAACAGCAAGAGATGTCAAGAAATCGAGCCGGAGCTGGTGATAGAGGGGACGTGGAAAAAAAAACAAAGGAAAAAAAAATCAAAAGAAAGAAAAAAAAACGCTCTATGGAATCGAAACTAAGCCTAAAAAAAAAAAAAGTAAAAAAGGAAGAAAAAAAAACAGTGTGTGGGGAGGGCTTACGGATCGCGGTTCTCCGGCTTCGCGTAGGGCATGCCGAGCACCTCAAACACGTCAGACTCGCTCTTCACATCGACGCGCTTCGCCTCAAGCTCTTCCTTCGGCACGCCGAGCTCCTCCCCCGCATTCTTGCCCTTGATGCCGATGCGCTCGTACAGGTCCCGCGCCTCCTCGGGGGTACCGAGCCGGAACAGGCCGTACTCGTTCAGCAGGAATCCTTTGCTGATGGCGGCCTGGCGCATGATGACGTTGAAGTTCTTGCTGCCGGTGAAGGTGAGCAGCGCGGTTGGCACGCTCTTCGTCTCAATGAGGCGGATATCGACGCGGCGCGCCTTGTACATCTTGGTGCTCTCCTTACCGCTCTTGTCGCGCACCACGCGCGGCGGAAGGCGGCCCATGCCCATGTACTTGAGAGGCCCGTGCGCCATGGTTGCCTCCAGGTAGTTCTTGCGCTCCTGCAGGAACGTGCAGAACTCAGCAAGCACGCCGGTGGCCGCGACCGGCTGTGAGAGCGGCGGCGCCACGAGCGTCCGCGAGAGAATTGCGTCGACATCACCACTGAATGGGTGGCGGCGGCGGTAGCTGCCGCAGATCTGCACCTCGTAGTCCTTTCCGAGGCACTCCGCGCACACCTCCTTCAAAAAGTTTTCATGCAACACGCTCTCCTGCATCGGGATCTTCTCGTTGATGTCGTAGAAGTACTTGATGCCGACGCGCTGTTGGTCGGTCAGGGAAGGGATACTGTCCGCCTTCAGCAGCAGCTCATCCACGGTGAAGATGCCCTCGCGGTCGAAGAGCGCCGCGGCCGCGCGCGGGCCGAAGCCGTGCACCTGCGTAAGCTCCTGGATCGCCTTCAGCTTCGGCTTTGTCTTATTCTCCAGCTCCTCCAGCTTTCCGGTCGTCATGATCTCCTCTGCCTTCTTCAGCAGCTTCGCGCCGAAGCCGGGGTAGCCCTTGAGGTCGGACGGCGTGTTGAGCGGCTTGTCAAGGTTCGTCTTGAGGCTCTCGATCGTGCGGTGGTAGCTGGCCACCTTGTACTTCTCGCCTAGTGCGTTGTTCAGGTCCGCCATCTCCTGGAAGATGCGGATGATGTTTTCGCGGTGGTCCCAGCGGAGGAAGGTGCGGCGGAACATTATGTGTGTGGTGGGGGGGGGTAATTTATATATATATATATATATATATACAGTTATATATATATGTATATATGTATATTCTATAGAAGGGTAATTTATGAGAGAAAGAGAAAGTGTGGCTCTTTTTTTTTCCTTTTGGGTTTTGCATTAAAAAAATCAAGAAGAGAATGAAGTAGAGAGGGAGAGAGAGAGAAAGAGTAAAGTAAACAAAAACAAATGCTGTAGCTTTTCGTTTCCTTCCCTTTGAAAACACCTCCGCGTTTATGATAGCTATAGAAGCACGCATGTGAAACAGACGTGTGCGATGCATAAGATAAAACAGTCATATCATTTTCAAACAGAAAAAAAAAAGATGCCTCTATGATTTTTTATTAATAATAGCATTATTATATATGATGTGCACTATTTTATGGTTTGTAGTTACTTTTTTTTTTTCTATACGATGGCAATTACACATCACGATCCTTCGGCTCCACGTAGTCGATGTCTAACACCTTAAATAATTCCTTTTCGGACTTCACTTTCACTCGCAGTTTTTCTACCTTCTTAAAGAGATCATTCAGGTTCTCCTTTTCCTTCTTAGGAGGGCTCTTCTTCTTCGAGCCCTTCCTCTTGCTATGATCCGCGGAGTCGTCGCCGTCCGCCTCACCCTCACCACCGCCAGACGCGGACCGGCTCTGATTCGTAAAGCCGGAGTAGTACTGCGCCTTCGCCAGCTTGGCAATCATCCCATGCAGCTCGGAGTTATTATTATGATTGAGGTGGTGCTCGTGGGAGGCGGACTTGAACAAGCCGTACTCGTTGAGAATGTACTTCTTCTTGATGGCCTCGGAGCGCATGAAAACGTTAAAGTTTTTGCTGCCCGTGAAGTACAGCAGCGCTGCTGGAAAGGACCGCTCATCCACGTAGCGGATGTCAATGCGACGCGCCGTGAACTTCACCTGCTGCTTCCCGTTCGCCTTGCGGACGGACGGCAGCCGGCAGACGCCCATGTACTTGGTCTTGCCCTGCGCGAGGGAGGCCTCGATGTAGTGGTCGCGCGCCTGCAGCCCCGCCACGAGGTGCTGTAGCGCGTCCTCCGGCTGAATGACCTGCTTGTGTTTTGCGGCCGACGGAGTATACAGCGCGCGGCGCGGCTTGGGGGTCAGCAAGATGTCGATGTCGCCCGACGTCGCCGTCTGGCGACGGAAGCTCCCGCAGAGCACAATCATGTAATCCCCGCCAAGGTGCTTTTTCAGCCGCAGCTTCAAGAAGGCCTCGTGTAGCTTACCCTCCTTATGCGGCATGCGCAACGCAATGTCCTCGTAGTACTGGAGTCCAATCTTCTGCGCATCCGTCAGCGTGAAAAGCTTGCTGCTGCTGCTGCTGCTGCCCGCCGGCGCTTTGCTGCCAGAGGGGTCCAACAGGTGCTGGTCCATCGCCTTCTTGCGCAGCTCCTCGACCGTCTTGATGTTGTACTTCTTGAAAAAGGTGAGCGCGGTGCGGGGCCCGAAGCCGTGCACCTGCGTGAGCGACCGGATTGCTTTGATGATCGGCTTCGCTTCCAGCTGGTGCAGCTCCTTCAGATCTCCTGTCTTGAGAATTTCGATGATCTTCAGCTTCAGCTTGTCACCGACGCCCGCGACGGTCTTAAGGGTCTCCGCCTTTGCATCCCCTGCACCCGGCACGACCGTCTCCTCCAACACAAACTGCCGCTGCTCAATGTTCTGCTTGATGTTTTCAAACAGAACTTGCTCCTTTTTACTCTTGAACGTGTGCGTCTTTTTTTGCTTTGCCATCTCCTCCATGTGCTTCTGGTGGATGGCAAAGAACTGGATGTAGTGGTGAGGCAGCGGCAGCAGGTTCGGCGGAAATTTGGACAAGATGACGTCGTTCTTCTTCAGACGCTCAACTGTGATTTGGTAGGACGCCGTCTTGTAGCGCTCGCCGAGCGCCGCGTTGATCTCCGCCAGCTGCTCAAAAATGCGGAGGACGTTTTCACGGTAGTCGGGGAAGGTGAGGATGCTTCGCTTTGCGTTCTTATTATTATTATTATTATTATTATTGCTGTTGTTGTTGTTGTTGTTGTTATACTTCGACTTGGCGATCGAGGAAGAAGCGGCCGCCACCGCGGCGATACGCTTGGCCGCACTTGCAACGATTGTGCCATCCGCATCGGCCCCATCCGCGTCCGCCGCCGCCACCCCGCCCTCGCCACCGGGAGTCTCATCAAAGAGGAGCAAGTCGTCTTCATTATTATAAATGGTGTCCTCGTCGTTCACCTCAATCGTGTCGTACAGCTGTTGCATGATCGCCTCGATTTCCTTGGCGTTCTCCCGCGCATCGAGGAGGGCCGCAGTAGGATCCGGTAGCGCCTCCACAGTGGGCTCCCCCGCCGCCATGGGCGCGGCATCTACCTCCACTGTACGAGGATCTTCATCCACTGGCGTTGCCGCGGTGGCGCTGGTCGCCGCCGTGTGGCGGTACATGGTGACGAGCTGCTTCTTGAACTGTTGAAGTTTCTTCTTGTTCGACAGGAGCTTCGTGCGGAGCTGCTGCGCGGACTGGCCGCCCTTTCCGAGCTTCTCCAGAATGAGCGTCACGTCCTGATTCACTTGTTCATCCGTCGCCGCAAAAGGTTCCGCGGGAGCCTCATCCGCAATCGGACTAGGAGAAGTGGGCACCACGGACGCCGCCGCCGCGCGCTTCCCTTTTCCTCTCTTCTTATGGCCACTCGCATCGCTCGCCGCCGCGACGGTGGCGGCGGCGGCGCTGGGGGCGGCTGGCTGCGTGCCTGCAGCGGCGGCCGTCGGCGCCGGCGCGCTGCCGGCCTCCTCCAGCTGCTTCCGCTCACGGAAAAAGAGCCAATTCGTGTTGGAGTCCTCCTCCTCCGCCGCTGCGGTGGCGGACTGAAAGGGCGGCGGTGGCGGTACAGCAGCAGCAGCAGCAGCAGCAGCAGCGGCAGCAGCAGCTTCTCTCTCCTTTTCTTGCTCCAGCTGTTTGGCCTTTAGCGCAGCCGCAGCAGCCGCCACGGCTCTTTCCTCTTCTTCCCGCTGCTGCCGCTCGACTTCGAGCTGCTGGAGCCGTTTGTCCTCCGCCACCCGGGCGACCGCGTCGGCCTCCTTCTGTCGCTGGATCGCCTCCATGATGAGCTGTGCCTCTTCGTCCAGGTGATCCTCCGCTTCCTCCATCGCTGGGGCGGCGACCGCCGCCACCGCTTCTTCCTCGACTGGCTTGCTGCCTTTGGTCTTCATCACTCTTTTCTTCTTTTTCCGACTGGACCGCGGCGGCGGCTGCGCCTCGCCTGCATCGGCGGTCGGGAGGGCACCGGCCGCGGCCTTAGCGTCCGTCACGAGGGTTTCCGGGTCGATGAAGAACACTTCCCCACTGCGCATGTAATCGTAGGTGGCATCGCCCGGGTGCGTGTCATCGCTAGGCGTCGTCGTCGTCGTCGTCGTCGCTGCGGGTTCGTCCGCTGCTGCAGCACGCCGCCGCCGGCTGTTCGGCTTCTTCTCTCTGCTACCCGCGTCCACCTCCTCCGCACGGCTCGGTTGGCTGCGCGGCGGCGGCGGCTGCCACGCATCATCGTCCTCGGCCACGCTGTTCACGTAGGAGAAGGGGTCTTTGATGGCGTGGATATTGTCTGCCTCGATAACAGACGCCTGCAGCGGCGCGGGCGCGGTGCTCGCCTCTCCCGCTGCCTCCGTCAGCGGGGCGTCAGCGTCCAGCGCCGCCGTCGTATCCGCCTCGCCCTCGTTCACGTCTGCCAGAAAGGTGAAGAAGGTTTTCTTCGGCTCCTCAGCAGCAGCAGCAGCAGCCACGGGCTTCGGCTGCTCAGGTACGACAAACACTTCCTCCGCCGGCACCGTGTGCGTCTGTGGTGCGGCCGCCACGGGATGCCCGCCGGGCGCCGCCCGCCTCTGCTTCAGCTTCTTCTTACCTTTGCGGCTGCCGGCGCTCATCGGTGGGTGCGACAGCGGCGGCGCGGTGTGCGCCGGCCCAG